>JAOEHY010027169.1:0-15997 GCA_025447955.1 Psilopsiagon aurifrons
AAAGGAAAGGAAAGGAAAGGAAAGGAAAGGAAAGGAAAGGAAAGGAAAGGAAAGGAAAGGAAAGGAAAAAGGAAAGGGAAAGGAGCAAGTTTTCTTTGGGGGAAAAAAAACGCAAATCAACAACAAAACCAAATAAAAAACTGACATGGAAATGCTGGGGTGGGTAGGTGACTTTAAAAACACTGCCATCATTATCCAGACCTCAGATGGGCACCTGGATAATCTGACTTGATTTATGATATGATGCATATATATGTAAAAAACACACGATCAGTGCAGCACAATGAAGTGGTATGCAAGGATGTCTAAGCTACCTGAGTACTGGAAGCTCTGTAACTGCTTTAATAAGGTGTCCAGTGGAGGTAAGAAATCCTGCTGAGAGGCATTGCATCAGGTTATACAAACATATTCTTAGAAGCAAACTCTCCAAGTTTGACTACTAACAAACACCAAGAAAAGGAACTGTAGCTGATGCTTATCATAGAATTACAGAATAGTTTGGGGTTGGAAGGGGCTTTCAAAGCTCATCTAGTCCAACTCCCCTGCAATGAGCAGGGACATCTTCACCTAGAGCAGGCTGCCCAGAGCCACATGCAGCTTGACCTTGAGTGTCTCCAGGCATGGTGTATCAACCACCTTCCTGGGCAACCTGTGCCAGTGTTTTACCGCCCTCATTGCAAAGCACTTTTTCCTCATGTCCAGCCTGAATCTTCCTCTTCTAGTTTAAACCCATAACCCCTCATCTTGCTGTCACAGGCCCTGCTGAGAAGTCTTTCCCCATCTTTCTTATAGGCCCTTTTTAAGAACTGAAACGCTGCAAAAAGGTCTCCCTGATCTGAAATCTAGTATAATACTACCACATCCAGAAGCAGTATCACCACTAACCTGGGCATTCCTAAAAGCAGGACCAAAGCTTGGCTTCTATAAAAAGCAGATCCCTTGAATCTGGAGTCAATAGCATTACACTGACTTACATCACATCAAGATCTGGTTCTAAGTTTTACTACTTTCTAACTAATTTCATGTTTACTTTAGGTAATATTGTGATAATTCAGCAAGTGATATTTGATTGACTTAAATTTCTTCCTTCACTGTGAAGAGTTTTAAATAACAAATTTGTAGCTAATTGCTCTAAAGTATGATTAGAGGAGAAGCCCAGACCTGGACAGCATAGACTAGTCTTCAGAGAGCTGATATTCAGAGAGAAGAATCCCACCTCAAACAAACCAGATCTTCCAGTTGCGAACAGTCTACTCAACTCTACCCCATGCACATAGAAAGACATTTAACTTACAAAGTTGAATGCTTTGTCCATTACGATTCATGCTCATGCTAATCCTAAACAGCTCATTCAGCTGTTTGCAGAGGAGGTAAATATAAACCTTTTAAGGCAATTAAATATTTACTTGATATTTCTGTCAAAAAGACTTCCCAAAACTATTTGGTGAACTCCTATTTCAACACTGAAAAAATCCCACTAATTTCACTGAATCAATATCTCATGCATTATTGGACATAGTATTTTCAGTTCCTTTAGGCAAGAAGCGATTGAGGTGTTTTATATTCAAAATTGAAATAAAAATTGACATCAATTGACTATAAGATAACCTAGGCCCAGAGTTTTTCAGCTATTCTTTATTTTCAACACTTTTTGTTAAAAATTTCCCTATTTTTACAAATACTAACAAAACTAAATAGCAAGGAAATTAAAAATTAAGATAATCAATATTCAAAATTACCAATGTTCAATTTTATGAGCAAAAATACTTTTTACTTATTATCCAATGCAGGTAATATCAATCAAATTTAACTGAACTGTGATACAGCTCCTGTGCAATATTATCTATAAGACAGAGAAAGTTTTTACTCCCCAACAGTTCGTAATTCCCATGAGAACTGGATTACTGAATACAAGAAACTCCTGATTTCTCAAAGAAACTCTTTGATTTCTCAAAGGTACTTCAATACCATTAGCAAATAAGGGCTCTCAGTCCAGGGACCAACATATTCAAATTAAAATCTTAATCAGAGAAACAGAATTCTTCATTTAACACATTTAATTTGTATAAGTCTCAAAACAATTGTTCTTTACATTTATGTTGCTTAGTGCTCATTAAACTTAAAATGTGAAGGTAGACATTAGTGAAAAACATCAATTGAAATAGCATCGCAGAGCTGAGGAAAATAACAGGAATAATTTTATTTCACTTGCTCTAAAATAGTAAAAAATTTCAAAGTTCATAATAAAATTTAAGAATAACTTTTTTTGGAGTTAAGATTTATGAAAATAAAGGTATTTTCCATTTCAAAGGCAATATGAGTCTATGTAAGACATGTTGGTGCAGTAATGAACTATTTAGAGGAGCCTGAGAGGGGATCTCATCAATGCAGATCAATAGCTCAAAGGCAGGTGCCAGACTCTTTCCAGTGGTGCTTAGTGACAGGACAAGGAGCAACGGCCATAAACTAACACACAAGAAGTTTCACCTCAACATGAGGAAGAACTTTGCGTTGATGGTGTCAGAGCCCTGGCACAGGCTGCCCAGGGGTGTTGTGGAATCTCCCTCTCTGGAGACATTTGAGCCAGCCTGGGCATGTTACTGAATGCCCTGCTCTGGCAGGGGGTTGGACCGGGTAATCTACAGAGGGCCCTTTCCAACACTAATAATCAGTCTGTGATTTTCTATGAAGGTTTGCAACATTTTACGTACTTTATTGTAAGTTCTGTGAGCTGAATTATGTAATAGAATTTAAAAAATGATAGGTACAGATTAAGGTTTCCATTTTTTATGATTCATATTACAGCTTAATGCATGGATTAGAAATAGCTTCAAAGTGTTCTGTGCTCTAATGTTAATTACATGGAAGTCAATCGCAGGCCCTAACTGTCTTGTTCTTTGTTATAATTAAGCAAATGGAACTTTTTGAAAAAGCAGAATTTTTCAACTGTAATTCTCTGGATGCAGCAGTGAGAGCCTGCATTTTACTGTGCTTACTTTGTGGCTTTTGACTCAAAATAACCATTTGAAGAGGAAGAAATACTGAAACTATAGGAACCTGCCAGTGATGGCAGCAGTGTGTAAGCATCATGGAGTTCTGTAATCTTTCTGAACGCAAGTGTCTGTGATGGTGTCACTGAGAAAACACTATGTTGCCTGTTGCTTTCACACAGTTGCCAATACTATTGTGAAAATACAGTAAATGACCAGGACATGGTAGATACACCTCCAATCTTTTATTTGAGATGTGTATCTCCAGTAAAAAGAAGTCCTCTTAGTGAAGCAGAAATTGTCAGACTCTATAAATGAATGAAAAATCGAATGAAATTCTAAAGCCTATGGTAGCCAGGAGTTCAGAACATTCTACCAATCTATCTCCTTCAGCATTTAATCTGCTATTTATGCATGAACTCTATGAATATAGGATATTTCAGTTCTTATTAACTGATGCTATCATTTATTTAATAGAAGACAATATTCAGTTTCTGAAAGAATCAGGGTGCTAACAGGTGGAGGGTAAATAATAAAGGAATTTACCTGCAAGCCAATAGGGCCTGGAGGGCCAGGGAATCCTCGAGGACCTTCATCACCTTTTTGCCCAAACATCCCTTGCTGACCTCTTGGGCCTGACTCCCCATCACCTCCCTATTTGGAAATAGGGAAAAGCAAAAATACCATAGGTTTGATAATAACAGAAAAAGCTCCATGGAAATCAGTGGAAAACAACAAGAAGCAGGCTCAGAATCATGCTAATATCTTTACAAATACATCTACAACACCTTGACTGAATGAAGTCTGTTATACAAATACTAGCATATGTCCTGGTTTAATGCAGGTCAAATAATACTGCATATCTCACAAAGATTTTTCCTGAATGCCTCTTCTCTCTCACATCTGCATAAATTTTGTAGCTTCTGAATACCTACATATTAGTAACTATGAGTAGGATATAGTTCTGCCAATCTTCATGGTATCTTCAAAAATTCAAAACCTTCTAAATAGCAATAAAAAGCAATGCACCTGGTACCAGGTGGATTTTAGTTTAGAATGCATCTGGTACCAAGGTGATTTTACCACTGACTGTTAACAAACCATCAACCACGTTCACTGAAAGGACAGTCCCATTCACTATCTACACTACTTCATGTTTAGTAATTCCATCAAATTACTACCCTGCAGTAATAGAATAACAGCTATGAAGAACAGAGCAATAGAGTAACACCTTTGCAAGCTTACTTACAATAGACAACTGCATGTAAGTGGACAACGACAGAACTGTTAATAGTGATTAATAAATGCCTGGGTAAGGAGGATGCAGTTCAAAGAGCTTCTGAGATGAGTTATGGCAAGACTGGGGTTTGCTCTAAGCTACTTACAGCTATACCAGGGGCACCAACAGGACCCTGGAGACCTGGTGGACCCGGAGGACCCTGCAACAAACAAACACCCAAAAGCTAGTGATTATGGCATCTGAAATGAGATTAAAAGCAAATATAGAGACAACCCTATTTGCATGGTCAAGGTCTATTAAGCATCTCTACATTTATTCATAGAGAATGTAGCATTATTTACAAGTCTCATCCATTCAATACAATCAGTATCTGTTTCTCAAAAACTCAGATTTGCACATCTATAACAGACTTAATACTGGCATTTATTGAAAGCACATTTGTAATGTTTCAGAATATTTAGAGTAGTTTCCCATGCAAACATGAATAAAATGAAAATGAAAAATATTTTTTCCAATTAAAAATAACAGACTTTTCAATTAATTTGTGTAGAACAATCTGTATTGAAATTGAATGCTTATTTGGAGTTGTTCTTATGAAATTGCACATGGTTTTTGTAACAGCACAAATGACCTCCCAGGTGACAAGACAACATCTTAAGTTGCTTAGCACTTGGAGACATGTACTCTTTGATACTAAGGCTCCTTTCAACAGAATGGTAAAACACGTCTCTGAGATGAATTTCTTAATTTTTTCAGTCTCCTTGCAGAATAAAAGCTTTCCACGTTACACTGCACGTAACTTAGAAGTCAGTTATGCAGATATGACATAATGAAGGTATCTAACAAACAGAGTACAGGAACGCAAGATACTAGTTTATAATGTAGTTAAAATTGTGTAGAAGGTTGAGGTTGGTTTTTGCACCAGCTGTAGAGAGTAGACTGATAAAAAGTGAAGCTAAGGAAGCAAAAAACCTTCCAGCTGGCAAGGGCTGAATTCCAGGCTGCTATTTCAGATGGCAAGAGAATTGTCTGCAGTTTCTTGGCTGGGAATTTAGCGCAGAATGATCCTTGGACTTAAAAATCTTGCTAGGGCTAAAATTGGATAATTCTACCCTTTATAGGGAGATTAGGAAAAGGGACTTCTTAAGTCTCATAGTCTATTTCTTTCTTTTCATTCCCTGTAGGTTTTAGAGTATCTATCTTATTTTCTCTGGAGGTTGAAGTGTCAGGCTACGTACTTCTTCACTTTTATAATTTTCTTGTTGCACGTATGATAGCAATAGAGGAAGCAAAGGCTTTTATCCTCTATGGTGAAACTAAATGAAAGGCGTCTGAGGAATGCTCCTGTTGACTGGAGAGGGGGCTGTTACCATGAGAAAGGGAATTAGCAAAACCACATCAGAACAGAATATTCCTACACTCTGCAGAATGCTTCTACCTGCTTCTTTATTTTTCAGGACCCAGAAAGAGATCCGCACATTTTTACTCTCATTTAAATAATCATCTTGATATAAAGTATCATTGAAAGGTACTTCGTAATTGATTAAGAAGAAGTTATTTGGAGACATAGCTAGCCTCTTTTTGTCCATTACTGTGGAGGGCAAACAGAGGGGGAATGATCAGAATCATCAGGAGAGACTATTTAGCTAATGAAGGCTCCAGTGACTGTGGAGGCTTTGAAACTCAAGATATAATGTATATCAACGATAAAATTGTGCTGTCCTTCCTCTTCAGAATCTTCCAGAGGCCTTTCTCCCTACCCCAATATCCATCAGCATGTTTAAAGGAAAGCAGATTTGAAATAAACACATTCTGGAATTATCAGGGTTAAATTACTCTAATTGAGGACAAACAAGATTCAATGCATTTGACTTGAAATGGGGTGACGTTCACTTCAACTAAGCAGGCCTGAACACTGAATCGTGTATTTTAAGAAAAACATTATACTCCCAAATGCCTCAGACCTCGAGACTGAAAATACACAATACGTTCTCGAAATGATTTTGCTGCAGGCACTTCAGTTGTAAAGCAGATGACCTGGGTTCAACTGCAACAGTTATTTTTCTCCTTCTTAGTAGCTGGCACAGTGCTGTGTTTCAGAATTAGTCCCAGAATAATGCAGACAACACTGATGGTTTAGTTGTTCCTCAGCAGCACTTACCCTAATCAAGGACTTTTCAGTCTCATGCTCTGCCATTGAGGAGGGGCACTTTGAGGGAAGCCAAGAGGAAGCAGAGCCAGGACACCTGACCCAAACTAACCAAAGGGGTATTCAATACCACAGCACGTCATGCCCAGGATAGAAAGTGGGGGGAGCTACCCAGAAGGCCCAGGACACTGCTCAGGTTGGGCTGGGTATCGGTTGGTGGGTGGTGAGCAACTGTATTGGCCATCACTTCTTGTGTTTACTGGCTTTTTTCCTTTTCCTCTTTTAGTTCTGTATTCTCTTCCTTTGTTATTTCCCTTATATAGTACTACTACTGCTATTATACTACTATTGACAGTGTTTTCAAGACAATAAATACACTTAGATATGAATATCCCAATATTGAACTCCGAGCTTTGTTAACTGCGAATATTGATAAAATATAGTAATAATAATAAAAAAAATCTTTCTGCAATTACTCCTGCATTATTTCTTACAGAAAATTATTCAACTAAAATGCCAGTTTACCTTGAAATTGAAAAGAAGTAAAAACAAACCTTTTCTGACTTTTTGAGAAAGAAACAAAAATCAAACAGAAAAAAAGCGCCTTGTTTTATTCTTTCCAGCTTCAATTTTTACAGTAAAAAAAAGTTGATTTTTATCTTTCTGGCTTCAAATAATAGAGGCAGTGCTTGAACTTTAGAAGTAATTTTGAATTACATCTGAGGTCCTGAAATGTTGCAATCAGTTAAGTGTGCTTTCCATGAATTAGATATTCTTTACAAACTTTAAAACTCTATTAGTAGGTTTCTCTACTGAGTCTTCATATTCTTCATAATTATGCTTAAGAAGCTAAAGCTGGGCATGTTCACACAATCCAGTCAGTGAAGTTAACTTAATCACAGTAAAAGAATGCAAGTGTATTCCTTGTCTCTTCCAGTTCACATGTAGAGTGGATGAATTTAAATTATATAGGAAGGAATGTATTTTACCTAGCTATGTTTTAATGATTCTGTAAGCTCAAGGAATATGAGAAATACTAAATACAGGCATGGCTCTAGAACTACAAACCTCCAGTTTTTCATTAAAACTTCACCTTATTTTGAAGACACGTTTTTGAAGTGTGTGTTTCTGTTCAGTGATGTAGCAAGGCTACCTGTATACTTCATGCATGAGGACTTTCTATTTATGAAGAATGTAATGGACAAAGGATTTCGCTACTCACGTTTTCTCCCTTGTCACCTTTACTGCCCTTCTGACCCGGCTCACCAATTTCACCCTGTAATGGAAAGTTAAAAGTTAAACTTCTTGTTTAAAATGGTCTCTTTCACACTTAGCTGAAGTCAATATAACAGTATCTTTAAATGGTCCCTTTGGTATGATTCTTCTGTGTTTTACGCTGCTGCTTTAACTGTGAAGGCCTAAAGGGGGCAATTCTGCATCGATCAATAGTATGTCATATTAATCCAGACATTGATTGCTGTATTCAAAGGGCAACAAGACCTGGCTTTGAAGTATAGTCCCCCTGAGCTCTAAATAAAGGAAATTGTGTTCCTCATGTCACCTTCAGCATGAACTTATAATGAAAGCACCCTGATTTACAGACTCATCTAACTGTACGAGACTGAACAACTACTTCTCACTGAAGTGTACAATATTTCAAAACTTGAAAATTATTCAAATCATCAGGAAAATATGCTTTCTTTATACAATAATAAAAGATAATTAAATCACAGAAAATACGGTGGGATAAATAACACACACGTATCATAAAAATGAACCTCAAAATCTGTACCTTTACCTTGTGCTAACAGAACAGTGCTGGATAGAGCAAAAATGCAAGATGATCCTGAAAGGTGCTATTTCCTAAATTCTGCCAGAAGCCAGAGAATATCCCTGCTGTGAACATATTATATTGACACCCCCTTCCTATTCAGTGATTCCAAATCCCTATACATCACTGAGAATATTTTATCTTATTCATTCAGCAAATAAAGTTTCTAAAATAAGCAAGAATTAATTTTGTCATCATCTGCCTTGAGCTGTTTTGCCACACTTTCATCCTTGTTTCTTTGCCAGGATAAATGTTAGTCTTGAACACAAATCCCAATGTCCCATGGCATCTGCTCCTCAGGCATCTGATTATAGAAAGGTTTTTCAGGTTTTTTGCAGTAGGCAGAAGGAGTCTGGGTTAAGAGTTCTTTCGTTGCTGTATTTATGGTGAGAAAAGCTACAGAGAACTTTACTGACATATCTCACAGATGTGCTAATGCAAATTTTTATGATTCACCTTGTCACCATCTTCTCCAGGAGAGCCACTAGGACCGGCAGGACCAGGAAGTCCCACAGGACCCTGTACTCCATCACGCCCAGCAGGACCTTGAGGACCTTTTTCACCCTGGTTTTCAAGAAACAGAAGTGATCCACTATTATCACAGGAGAGTAATGGAGATTCAGTACAGGGAGTCCTACTACCACTAAAAAATAATGAGGAAAAGAGAAACAGAAAGAAACTATAAAAAGAAGGGAGTGCATCAGAAAATTATACTAAGTAATAATGGAAGCCAATGATAAATACACGTCTACACTAATGCAGAGTGGCTGGGTACAAAGTTTTAATGAAAGAATGATTTGACAGACTTTTATATCCATTCCCTGCTGTGACAGTAACAGGCTTAACCCTGCCTGGGTGTTAGAGGTTATGATAATAAGCATTTTACAATTTACTTAATTGTAAATGTAAACGGACTAGACCAGGTATTCTGAGGATATGTTTAACCGGCAAATACTAGAGTGGGTAAGAGTAACATCCTGAAATGAAATGTCTGTGCTGTAATAGTTTTATGTGACTGTGTGATTACTTACAGGAGCACCCTTCTCTCCTGCAGGGCCTGGAGGACCCTGAGGTCCAGGACGACCTGGTAGACCAATTGGGCCAGCAGTGCCTGCTGCTCCACGTTCCCCTGGTGAACCCTGGAAAGAGAGAAAAGAGTGCAAGATAATTCTGACACAAGCCTGACAACTGTTGGTGGTTTTCATGACTGGGGTCAAGAGAGAAGATAATCTGTTACTCACTGAGATTCCATCTGCTAGAAGGATACACATTCAGCATGTGTGCAAGCAAATAAAAAGGCTGAAAGAACTAACCTGAAGTTCATACTCAATAGCTCTTATTTAATGCTACTTGGGTTTTTTTCACCCCTTCCTGTATTTGTTCATCATCAGGCTTCAGCCTGTTTTCAAGAACGTTTTCCCCTCTGCTTCCAAAATACACTACCATACTACTTTGATGAAAGAATATTCACTGTATTAAAATACAGAGCTAACCCTCACCACAACCCAAATTTTTAGCCCGGTTTCCTGCTGAACACTGCTGTGATGGTCAATTCACCTGTGTAAAAATCTACTGAAGTATGACTCATTTGATGTGTCACACAGAGGACACCTGAATGTTCAGGGATCTTTGGCTCAGCACAGAAGTTAAAAACCTAATATTGCAAATTCAAGGGGGAAGCAGAGATGCCATATATGGGAAAAAACTGAACTGTGTATTTTAGAATACATTTTTACAGATGATAACAGCAGAGAGGAAAAAGTTTTACTCTAACATCAATAAGCCTCACTTTTAAATGAGTCATACCATTGTCATCACTTCATTCTTTTCTACCCTGAACTACCAAAACATCCATAAATGAAAATTTAGTTTCTACATTCCCTCTCAGTTCTTTCAATTGAAGCAGTGTAGGGCTTATGGCTGTTCCATAGAGCCAACCTTTCCTTTCAGTATGTCAATCTGCCAAAGAGCCAAGCTCCATAACCATTTATCATTTCAGCTGTGTCTTTACAGTTTCTTCTGGATTAAGCTAACTAGACAAAATGAAGAGAATAGCTCTCTCTACATATATACTTATATATACTCTATAGATATATACAGTATGCCTATATGGAAGCAATTTAGGTATATAGAGTATACCTGAAATGGAGAGAATGACTATATATTTATACACCTGTCTATACTCTGTAGGTAAGTAAAAATCTGCACTGCTCTAAAAAAAAAGAGGTACCTGGGGTGGACTGGTTTTTTCCTCTCATTACACTTTCTAAGAGTACAGATGGCATATGATGTTATGTAGTGCTGAAGGGGAAAAAGGAAATGAGACAAGGTGCTCTGGTATTAAAAAGTATTCCTAAAAGGTAGAAAGGAAGAGGTAACAGTACAGATTAGAACTTCTACTCAAATAAAAGGAATTTCAGAGTCAAAAAGTTAAACGCTGGCCTATCCATATTTGTTTTATCAGTTAGTTAAAAGCCACTATGTGGAGTGCTGATTTTAAATCATTTCAGCAAGCTGGGTTGATTTCCAGACAGTGATCTACCAATGAAGTCCTCTGTAATGCACAAGCAAAGATAAGGATACCTGTTTGGAGGCATATCATGGCAAGAAAATAACCAGGAGGAAGAAACATTTACACTTGAATTCCTAATACCTCCTTGATCACACAGGCAGATTCTGACCAAGTGTGAAATGAATTCTGGACAGCAGAGGGAAAAACCTCCTGTGTCTCGATAGAGGTTAACTGCCATCTAACCTGCTTCTTCCTGCGTCTCCACAAGAGTCAGCATGTGCAGAGAAACAGAAGCATGATGCTCTCCTGAGTACAGGCAGAGCATAGCGAATGACGGAGCTTCTTTGTGCTTTTTTACACCATCACTGTCTGACAGCTCTGACAGGAAATCCAGCTTTGCAGTCCTCATACTTCCTGAGGATTCAAGATGCTGTACATCCTTCCTGTGCCCGGTAGATAGGAGAGCATGGGAACAAAGACAGTGCGGTATTCTGTTCCATTATATTCTGCATGGGAGCTGGCCTTGTGCTTGAAAGTCTAATGGGAGAAAAATATTTTACTAACAACAGAATTTACCATGAAATTTGTGGGCTCACTGAAAACTGAGAAGCAAAGAGAGCTGTCCTTTCATCTGTATTTCTATATTTTCACACTTTGGCAGTATCTTTGGGTTTTGTGTTTCAGATAGTTCACCATTTTTGCATCAGTAGAGCACTGTTAAAGTTTTGTTTACTGTACAGTAATATTTCTCTAGCTTTTCAGCTTGACACCTGTAAGATAGTTTTAACACCTTAAAGTGACCAATAATTTTACATTTCCAGCTGTCACACTGGAAGTGGAGTGATACATCATGGAATCACGGATAAGTATAGGTGGTGTAGCCTGAGGCTCTGAACAGCCAAGTGGTTTTCATGTTCAAGAATGAGCAAATTTGCTGGCTCTTGTAACATCAGAATCTTGTAACATCAGAATTTTAAGATGCTTTCACTTATAAGGGCCCAAGTTTTTGCTTTTAATCATGATGTACTTTTCTTGGACTGACCATTATAAAGGGCTTTTTTCTTCAGGTAACAGTGGCAGAAGAGAATGCTGAATGGTTGCTCCAAAGAATTTTGCAAATTAACTCAGTAAAATCTGATTTTGTGTGAGTGCTCAACAGATATTATTTGTGCAGGAATCACAGATGCCTTTATTCTTCCAAGTGTTGGTCTATTTATTTATTTAGGTCAGGGTGGATGCCTAAGTTTCAGTCCTATTTCTGTTATTTTAGTTTCCAAGACTTCAGTGAATTCAACAGGAAAAACGCCGTACCCTACAGATATGCCACCAGGGTCTCTGATCTTGCGATGTCTCGTAAGCTAAACAAATTCAGGTCACCTCATCAGTGGGATGCAAGAATAGAGAGGAAACAAATCTAAGTAAGTCACAGATTTCTTCTGTATCAGACAGCAGACACTAACAGTGGCCATAGTTTCGAGCAGCTCTTTTTACTCAGCCAACTTTTCATCTTTATCTTTGCATAATTTTTATTTGTTACACTTAAAATCCACACGAGTTATGAACAGAAACTACACCTTCTGTTTTCAAGGAACCTCTCATGGCTTTGTGAGAATGGCCTCTGATCAAAGCAGAACATTTTAAATTACAGTCACAACTCATACAAGCATTTTAGGCAGCTTCTTAAGTCTGTTCTATTTTTTGATGTTTATTATCTTTCATTGCCTCTCTGTTCCACTCTGAAACAATCCTGTTATATTACTAAACTCCTTGTTAAGCTGTGGTCTTGCAGTGGTAATCACAGACTTGAATCGATATGTGAATTAAAACAGAATGGAAGTGCCAGGCTTTGTCTTGCATTTCTCTTATACAGGCTGAACTCATTAGTAACTGTGCTTTTTCTCACTTTTTGTGAGGAGGTATGTAACTATAGCTCTTGTATATACCACATAGCAGAAGCAATACTTTTCACTGATTAACAAAATGCCTAACAAGCAAAGATTCTCATGAATGAAAAATGTTATCAAATAGAGGAAGATTAATGCTAGATAGCTCAGTGCTGATAATTGGGTAGCCTACAGCTGGCTTATTCAGAGCCCAATTTGGGCATCCTATTCCAAATAAACTAATGAAAAATGACTGCTTGACATTCCAAAGAGTTTTCTCTCATTAGCATTCAGCATTCCACACAGTAGTATGAGAAGGGGAGAAAACAAACAGAAGACAAAAATAGCACATAAAAGAGAACTGTTTAAAAAAAACCCAAACAAACCCCAAAAAACCGCAACACAACACACGCAAGAAATAAAACGCAACCAAAATGAAACAAACAAAAAAACCCCCCACAGAAAAAAACCCCATTGCTTTGTAGTACATTCATGCATCTCTTTCTTTTGTCCAAATCCCTCTAAGCACAGTAATTAGCATGCACAGTATTTGGAGCGCTTATTTGTTTGGTATGCTTGCAGACGCATGCACTAGCCCAAAAAGCTTGTAATTGACTATATATGCTAGTTAGAAGCAATTGGTATTGACAGGGAATTGGAAGAAAATCATCCAGTGGCATGAGTTCTTTTCCTATTATAAATGGCAAATGAAGACTCCATCATAATGACACTCCTGTTTCTATTGGCTTTCTATTCTGTTGGCTAAAAATAGATGGGAAAATATTTTAGGACTATTTGGTGCTCACAGTCCACTATGAGATACTGTGAAAGCGCCCCAGGCTATTGTGGTTTAATTGTTGTCTTCACAGAAACCCAGTATGAAGGGCCCCTCTGCATCTTTTTTGGTCTGACAAACAATTTCAACATAACAAGTCAGTAATTAAAGATGAAATATGAAACAAATCCCACTGACAACTTCTGGAATACTCACAGGGCAGCTCGGTGCTCTGTGCCTCAAGTGGCACTGCTTATGCTTTAGTGAACTCAAGGTATACTTCAAAAACAATGAACTGTTAACCCTTCAAACTCTCCACTCTGCTTACAATTCCTGCTATCACTACATCCGTTTCTCAAAGACCAGGAAAACAGTATGAAAAAAATCCTGAGCTTCCTAAATGAATCCTTTTATGACTACGTTTACCTTAGCAGGAAGTGTGGTCCCAACAGCAATGGCCTTATAAAGTGAAGAAGTTGTTTGTACTGTGCTCCTGACATCTATACTCTGTATTTCTGGACTATACTGCAAATAATTCATCTGGCAAACTCCCATTATCTAGTGGGTATTAGAAGTGCTCCTGGAATTTCTCTTCCATTTTAGTTTCTCATGAATGGAATACTGATCATGAGTTTCAAAAGAGCTCCATGATCTGAACCAAAGGATGGTGAATGGGGATGATTGCGACACTCACCTCAGAAAGGCTCACGTGTTTTGAGCTAAAAGACCAAACTATACACACCCCATTATAGAATTCGAAAAACATGCATCATCTGAATTTAAATTCAGAAACACCTCACAAACTTACGTGATGCATATTAATGACGAACTGTGATAGTAGTGGTACAACCACTATGCAGGCATCCTGCCTGGAGAAGTGGGGTGTGCTAAATGTCAAGTACACTTGCTGTCAAGTACACTTGTGCTGTCTGGTTTGTGCATGCTCAGAAGAGTTCTGGTTCACTGCACCTGAACTATCTGCTTGAGAGATCAGTACACCCTTACAGCTTCCTTCAAAAAATCAAGACATGACCTTTAGATTGAAGAAACTGTTCTATCTATGCTTTCTTGATTTTGATTCATCTTTTCTTCCAACAGATGGGGTGGCATGGTCTCCCTTCTAGCTTCCATTCCATTGCATTCCATTCCCAGCTACCTTATTTTAGTGCCTTTTGGGAATGTATACAAACTGCATGGTGTTAAGGAGAATTGTAAAGCAAAAATGCAAGTTCTAGATTTAAAGAATAACAGCTTAAAGGCATTATGAATTCACTAATTAATTTTAAGAATTTGACTACCAAGTATTAAGAAATCAAGAAGCAAAGCTTAAAAGTATGCTACAGCAGATATTTTCTAATAGTGTACCAAAAAATCCCAAACCAAGAACCTTATACTATGGTTTGGGTTTTTCCTCCTTGTTTCATGCATTCCTATCTCAATATGATTTGCAGGGACAGAAGAGAGCTTTACTGTTGAAATACATAGAATTGCATTACTTTTTTGTCTAACAGGAATAGCTGTGCTGATATTTTTTTTACTACAATTGTGCTGAATGAAAGAAGTAAGTTGACAAGATGACTGTCAAAATCTACACAATTGACACTTGGGAATAACTGTACCATGGTTTGAATACCAGTGCATCATCATAGAACTTGTATAAAAAAATGACAACAGAGAACAGGCAACTTAGGCATACACTACTTCAAATACTTTCAGCAGATGACTATCAGAAACTAAAGCGAAAAAGGCAGCAGAGGTATAAACAGAAGTCCAAACATGAAACAAGAAACAAGAACCAAAACGTAAAAATCTCTTGAGCACATGACCATCTAGGAAAAGCCTAGTCACACTGCTCAAGGGAGAATAATTTACAGTTTTGAGGACTGCCAATGCTTTTCTATCATAATCAGAAAGAAAAAACTGTAACTACAAAAAGTTGGCAAATACATTTTGACACCTATGTTGAGCTTAAAATGTTAAGAGGGAATATAACTGAATGACATGATTTTACATAGCTGTTATTAGTCAAGCAAACATAACTTTTAATGGTTTCACTGATCCTAACTATAAGTGTGATTCACTCAAGAAGTACAGTAAAGATGAAGTCTTGAAAGCAATGGATGGTTTGATCATCATATCTTCTAAAACTCAAAAGCCATTGTATAAAGGATCATTTCTTTTGGAATTCATGAAATGATATTGTTAATAAGCCATTCTTATGCTCTTGCATGATCAATTTTCCCATGGATTTCAATGGAAGATTTCAAGTTGCAAGTTACTATTTTCCAAAATAAGATTCTGCTTTACAATGCTCATAATACTTTATCAAAATTCTTAAGCTTCGTCTACAATTTCTCCCTTTTACTACAGAATCTAAACTTTAATTAAAAAAAAATTTTTATCAGTGTGGATGCTCTGTTGGTTGATATTCAAGGTTCACCTGCTGCAAGCTCAGGAGTGTGGCATCCCAACTAGAAGGAAATGCAGGAGGAGGGCCAGGAGACCTCCCTGGATGGATAAAGAGCTGCTGAGGAAAATTTGAAGGAAAAAGAGGCTTATAAAAGGTGGAAGCAAGGACAGGCGGCCTGGGAAGAATACAGGGATGTTGTCTGGGAAG
>JAOEHY010027171.1:0-25762 GCA_025447955.1 Psilopsiagon aurifrons
AAGACATGACGGTCTAAGGCAATGCTGTAATTTATCTTTTGTTCTTCATATATGCAGAATGTGCACAGATTTACCCTTGGCGGCGGCGGCTCAGCGAAGCCGTGGCAGCCCGCTCAGCGCTAGTGCGGGCGTCCTGCCCGGCCCTTGTGCCGATGCCGGCTCCCGCCTTGCCGCCTTTCTGCCCCCCGGGAACGGCCTCAAGTTCTTCTCCGGCGCAGGCAGCTCGCCACGTTTCACTCCTCCTCTGGAGTGGGCCCGCGGGTGGGGACCGAGGTCAGGCACAGCTCCGGGAGGGCCAGGCTGGGCCGCCAGCCTCACGGGTTGGTGGAGCCGGAGGCTGTGGCAGACACTGAGGGGCTCGAGCTGTGATGACATGAGGCTCCAAGGCCATGGGTAGGGTTGAGAACGTGCCCTGGTGGGGCTGGTCAAGGCCACTGAATTTAAGGCCCTGGGGACTTGGCACTGGCCAGGACTCAACTAGGTTCCTCAGGGAGTGTGGAGCTACAAGCACTAGGTGATGGAGGGGTAGGTGCTGGTGACTAATACCAAGTGCTCTGTTCCTTGGGGGGGGTGGCCTCTGGAATGATCCTTCTTTAAAATAAATCGACAGCAATCGGCCCTCAAATGGATTAGGCCAAGTAGTTTGGATGTTGAATTTCAATAGCAGTTGTTGACTGTGTTGCTCTTTTGAACCTTTGGTGTTTCAGTTTTCCCTCATAGGGTATTTTCTTAACAGATGCACTGGATGTATGCATGGGTTTTGGGGACAGAATCATCCGAAGAACATAGCCCCATGCTGTAGCAGCGGACTGTCTGTGTGCATTCATCCATGGAAAAGTCAGGAACAGTTAGTCCACACTTCAAGACTGGCTCTTAAGGAGGCCAAGGCCGCTGAGATTTTGGGATTGTTCATGTTTCAAAGCCAGACTGCAATATAAAATTGTTAGGGGGCTAAAGCAGTTGCCATGTGTAGCTGTTTTCTTGATTTGATCTTTTTTTCTTCTTTTTTTAAAGAGGGTTGTATTACTTAAAAATTGCTTACAATAGCTAATTTAGTGTCTGTGAAATACTGTGTTGTCTGGACTCCTGTATTTGCCAACAGAGCAGATAGCAGAAGTGCAAGCACTTCCTGCGCAGCTTCTTGGCTGTGACCTGGACTGACCTCATGAACAGCAAGTGGGGGTGAGCAGTTTCGGATGCTGTCTTCCATTGTCGCTTGTGTGTTAGCCTAGCAAAACTGCTTGGCTTCTCTGCCGAGTTTGCCATGTAGTTCCATCTGTAATGTAAACATCTGTCTACCAACCGCACTGAAACCACTGTTTCATTTTGTGTAGGCTACTGAATAGCTGTCAGATGGCAATAACGTTGGTTATTGCATGTCTCTTCCAATGTCCTAGATGCAGGAGGTTCTGGATGCTTTTACTCTTGCTTGACTTCCCTGGTTTTGGACTGGATGCTTCTCAGCTATATGTTTTCAGTCTCTCCCTAGGCTTTTAAATAACCCCCAGGAGTGTGCTGGATATTATCCTCCTACAGAGCTCAAGTAGATTAGACAGGAACATTGAGTTCATTGGATCGCTATGGATCCATTCAGTTCTTCTGTGTGTCTCCTATCCATTAGTGCCCCATCTCTAAGAGACTTTGTGATATTAGCATTGACAGGGTGCATTATGCTGTGCAAGGTTATGTCTTAAAATCATAAAACCATGAAAAGCGGATTCCCAGAACAGCATTACAAGCTACTGTAATGGCAGATGAGCTGAGATCTCTCAGAATTTTTTCCTGTCAGCATGGGTATGCGTGCTGCTTTCAAGGTGACAGCAGCCTATGAGTTAGCATACCTGTGCAGCAAAATATACCATGGACTTGGAAATGTTTGGTTTGGAAAATGAATGCTTTTCACATAGGTTAGTATGCATTTGGCAAACAAAACCTCTGTTGAGCACTCACCAGACTTTCTGAAGTCAAATGGGTATTTCAAACCACTTGCTCCTGCAAAGCAGGCTGTCCATAAATATGAAAGAGCCTTGTAATATTAATTCTGAAATTAGAGAAAAAGCTTCATTGAAGAAATGCTCATACAGGTGCTTAGGCTTCAACACTTCTAAAGTTTGGGATTTGTTTGGCTGAATATTCCAGAAGTCGTCTTTAAGTTCTCTGAGACCCATCCAGGCTGTCTCTTGAACTCCTCAGGCTGAAGATGGGAAGAGATGAGCAGGTTCACTTAGAGCTCCCTGTTTTGCTTTGAACAGAAGGTGTTTAGAAAGACCTTTTTAATGATGTTCTGCTGATCCAGGTTAGGTTCAATGAGCGGGCAAAACCAGGAGAGAAAATGCTGGTGGTGGAATGCTGTTCCTGCCAAATCTTTCCGGAGTCCAAGGAAGGCTTATTTTGGCAGAATGCTACATGTTGCTTTTCGGGTTGCTTTTCATTTGGGGAGGCTGATGGGAAAGATGCTCCTCCCCAGGCACTGAACTATAAATATTTGACTTTTATACAACCAAAATGTCTCAGAGTAGACACGGAATAAGTGACGAAAAATGAGCTTTTACCAAACCTGTGGAATTCATTTGAACTTTGCCAGGTGTTTGGCTGTAAGACTGTGAGGTCCCATACTTAACAGCTCATATTCTTTGCCAATAATATGTGAAGTGTTTCATTATCTTATATGCTGTAGTTGGCACACATCAGTTTGCAGACAAAGAGCAATGGTTTATGATATTTGTGGATTCCATGTGCTGTTGTAGCTGTGAAATGATGTGTGGTGTATGATAAGAGAAATATATAAGAATGAAAGGCCTCATATAGCAAATATAAGATACTTTTAAGTCTTTGATAAGTGAAACCATAAATTGTTAAGTAACATCAGTATTTTGATTTTTGTCTCCTCTTATAAATGCCAGGAGTAAAAACCAAATAAGAGTCTTGCCTTCAGCTCACCCAAGGTGTTCAAGGAATACTTGGGACAGATGAACTCATTTATTTTGAGCCTGCAGTGTAACCAGAGCTTTTTAGGGTATGCATTCGAATGGCCAAATTTTTCCCAAATTAAAGCTTAATTTAAGTGGACAAGCTTACTGGACCAACTGCCTACTCACACCAGTTCCCAATGTCCAGGGAAGTATTTAAATCAGTATTGAAATAGTTACTGCAATACTCTGGTTGGACAAAAAGGGTCTTTGTGTGTATTTTTATGGATTTTTTTCTCCTTGTGGTGTTTTCTCTGTTTTCTCAGTTTTAATCTTTCCACAAAAAAAAAAAAAATTATAAGCTTGAAACTTTAACCTGCTTCCAAGTAAGACTCTGATTGAGAAAGTCTTTAATGTGTTGTTTTGCAGCATAGCAGTGTGTGTTAAGCGTGCATTTCTTTATGTACAAATGTTTTGCAGAGGTAGGGTCTAAGGATGAAAAGCTACCAGCAACTCCCCAGGCATGGGAATCCACTGTGCTGCAAGAGTGGTGACATTTGCTGTGGCAGGGCTCACAGCAGCCTGTGTGGTCTGCCCTCCTGGCCCTAGCAGCCTGTCTGGAGAACTGGCAGGAGTGAGCTGCCCGGGAGACCTCAAGCCCAGGGTGAGATCTCTTAAGAGCCCACCAAGGAATCATGAGGCTGCAATGAGCAGGGCAGCTCAGCAAGATCTGCTGTGCCTCACCAAGTCTAATCCAGAAAAAAAACAAGCCTCAAGTGTCAAGGTGTCAAGAAGAGCAGGGAGGACAAAGACTATGAAAGCAAAACAGGGGGCTCTTCGCTTCTGTGTTTTCTACGAGGACTTTGGCAAACTGGTGCATTTGTGGTGATTCTGCTGATGCTTAGGACCTCTATCAGATGCATTTTCTTTAGAGAGCCAGTGAACCTTTGCATGTCAACAAGCAAGCATGACAGTTGTCTGATGCTGAATTTCAATATTTGTAGTATTTTTCCCCTTGGGGTGGTCTAGGAGTAGAGAAGATGATTTTAATGAAATGTTACTATTATTTCTAGTGCATTTTCTGTGCTGTAAGCACTGACAGAATGAAAAGCTCAAAGGTGGTCCCATCCCCTGTGTGACTGGAGTCTAAGTCATTTGACCAAGACATTATTAGACCAGGCAGTGGGGAAGACAAGGTGATGGGAGGACATGGTAAGAATTACATTATATAATCATAGAATATGCATATATATATATATGTATGTATTTAATTAGTATGTTATTAATACCTGCTTAGGTGCAGGTGGTCACTAGAATAGTGTATTTGAAGTTGTCCGAGGTTTCTTATTATCAGAGGAAGAGGCAGTTGTAAGAGATGCACATTTTTTTATGTGTTTAAAAGAAACAAAACCCAAGAAACTTCCAAAGAGCCCAAATATTTTGGTGAAAATTATGAAAATAAAGGTTTCCACTGCATCTGTCTTCTTATGTAGCACTTTCGTGGTTTGTCTCACTTCTAGTGACTGCACAGATATTGTTCATCCAGATGCCTGACATGACAGTTGTGAAATCATTTCTCTGGCACTGATGATGTAGTGGTAAGACCAGAGGATTCCTGTGTCTACTTTCTGCATTTGCTGCTTAACCTTCCTTTTGAAGAAACTACCTTATTTGGAGATGTAGCATACAAGTCTAGATTTGGCAATGTTTTTAGGCTGATAGCAATTCAATATGGTTTTATGCAATTTTTATTCTCCCAGCTT
The DNA here is from genome assembly GCA_025447955.1 of Psilopsiagon aurifrons. Lineage (NCBI taxonomy): Eukaryota > Metazoa > Chordata > Aves > Psittaciformes > Psittacidae > Psilopsiagon > Psilopsiagon aurifrons. Next base: position 4,673 of record JAOEHY010027171.1, read on the forward strand.
CCACAGTGGAGTTCACTGTTTTATGTTGGTTGCCTGGACTCTCCATACACTGGATTCATAGAAGCTTTCCACAGGCATAAAAAACGATCAGCAGTTTGACTATGGAAATCTGTTTAGAACAGGCATACATTTAGAGAGGATTTAAGAATGTCCTGACGAGTAGTTTGTCACCTATTTTTGCTTGTTGGGCAGAAAATAATTCAGCATAGTCTAGCTTTTAGTGGTGATATAACATGATGTTTGTGTAAGATAAGGATAGAAGAAAAATTCTGGGAAGGCTTCCAGTACATTTCTGAGAGGCCTAACCCCGAAACTGGGTCAATTACTGAACAAAGTGAGTAGACCAAACATATCTTTTGGGGCCATATGAATGCCCTCTAAATAGCTTTTGAAAACATAAGCATGATGTAAGTTTTATTAATTAATTATTATTAATGTTTTGTTGCTTATTTTTGTACTACTGCTAAAATGAAGTGTCAGGTTACGAGTTTCTATCAGTAATCACTTAAATGAAATATCATTAAAATACTTGTGAATAATTGATAAGATGAAATTACTGATGTTTTATCAAATCTTGTCAAATACCTTAAGATAAATCTTGAGAAAATATGCAGTTTGTATGAATTGAAATAGAAAAGCCAGAATTCCATCTGCCTAAAACGTAAACCTGTACAATGTGGAGAAGGAAGTTACAGTTTAGGATATCAGGAATTTGAAACATAATTTCAATATTCTTTCATCTTTGTTCCAAGACATCACTGCATTCAGCAGTAATAAGGCACGTCTGTATTTCAGTGCACATCATTTTAGGTCTGGGAATGCTGAGTGTGAAAACAAATTTTTCTGATGTTGCGGTTTAATCAGGATAAAATGACAATTTTGGAGTCACATAGTGCACATAACAGGCAGTGCTGCTTCAGCATAACTTGCATCTGCTGTTAGAAAGAAGTACTTACTTAGAAAGCAAACGACAGCCCGGAAGTTATGGTGGTACTGTAAGGGACTGGTACACAGTGGTTATCTTTTATATCATTCTTACAACCTTGGCACACGTGCTTTATGCTCAAGAGTTTAATTTCCTTAGTTTTATATTTTTACAGTCCTTAAAACCTGCCTTATATCCAAGAATGAATATAGGCAATTAAAGAATTTCATAAAAGTTAGTATCTTGAGGGGGGAAATTACTAGAAAGCTGAACATTTCTATCAATATTTTATTTACAATACTGCCTGTTCTTTCTGTGTATGGTCACAGCTCTGCATTGTTGTTGGTGGGAATTGCATATGCTGGAGTCAAGCAGAATCAAGCTTTCATAAGCAAGCAATTAACAGATAAATGCAGTATCTCTGAGCTCTGTAAATTAAATGTTCGCCTTAAAGAGGGTTTTCAAAAGCCCTGGTTATGCTTTTTTGCTTAGCTAAATTTCATGTTCTTACGTGTTACATTTTCATCCAGTCTATAGTTTTTGAAGACAACTCTTATGGTGACTGGTGGTTTTTGTTTAAAAGTGATTCATTGCCATGAAATATTCTTATTATTCAACATAACTTGGAAATATGATCCATTTCTTTAGGTGTAGCCAATAATGCTCTGGACTCTTACTATTGTAATGGTGTTAATTCTTCCCAGTCTCTGTTATGCTGGTCTGGCTTGCGCAAAGAGTTTAAAAAGGGCAGGAACCTAAGACCACCATCATTGCAGGGAAATAACATCTGAAAAACTCCCAATCTTAAATTCCACCCTCCTGCTGATGAAGAGCAATAGCAGACTTGATTTGGGTTTATTTGTGGATGGCTATTTTCTAAAAAATAACAAATCAAAGAAATAAATCAGTGCAGATCTTACATGACATTTTATCTGCTTTGTTTTATTGGTTGTTGTAGCATGACTGCTAGAAAAGAAAGTACACTTTCTATTTTGCTACTGGGAACAGACTTAAGCTTCTTTCATTTATTGTGGTACATTACTGTCATTTTCCTTATGCTTCCAAACATATTCTGCCACCTTCTTTTTTCCTTTTTTTTTTCATCTTTCCCTAAATCTACATATTTTATAGTCATCAGCTCCTACTTAGTTTAAACTTGTCTTCAGCTTTTGCTCCTTGGGTCAGTCTTGTGTTCCTATTTTAGTTCTTCTGAGAAAAGTCCTAGTGACATCAGCAGATGGTTTCTTTGAATCTGGTTATGCTCTATTGAATGTATGATGTCTGTTAGAGAAATGCAGGTGAAATCACTGTGCTTGTTTGCCAGTTACAATCTGAAATTGTAAGTCAAAATCAGCAGTCAGGCCTTCCAGATATGCTTTTGAATTTGCTTTATTACTGAAGTCTCATCAAGTTATGTGTATGATGATCAGAGCAGGAAAGGGAGACTGCAAAGTCACTACTCTCCTTTTAAAGCCCAAAGAAGGAAGTATGGGACCCTACTTTTGATTGTCTTGATACTCAGGTACAAAAAAGTCTACTATTGACTTGGCTTGTGTGTGGCTTCAGCAGCCATCAAAAGATGGACTGTGGAATGGAGGTGTCCTGTTCACCTGTGCAGGTGCTATAGGACTGAGGCAAATGAGATCCTGTGGGATATTTTTATATCCAGAATCTGCTCTGTGAAGTTGCCTGGTTCCTTACTAGTTTCCTTGAATGCAGAAGCATGTCTGCTTTGCAGGTGTTTTGCTAAAATAGTGTTTCATTTTAAAGAGTGGGTCTTATCCTATTTTAATTTAATTTAATTATTTTTCTTGTAATTTTTTTTTTTTTAGTGCTTCATTCACTTGTAGTATCATATGTGCAATTATTAATAGCCAAACAGTTAATAGTGTCTTTGATTTAGATTTAAGTCTTTGAATAATCTTTTGCTGAAGCATGCAAAACACTTCTATTATGTGATCCTTTGAATCATTGCTAATAAAGTTGACACACCCATGAATTTCTTTTGGCTTTAATACCTGAAGGACTTACCGAAGTGGCTGGAGGGTTTGGTTGTGTTCCACATCTGACAGCGTCATGGGACACTGGGACAGTACTTGCCTCAGGGAAGCAAGAGAAAATCAACTCTGGCGTCTTCGCTGTTCATCTTCATTCCCACTTTGATTGAGCTCTGGTTCTTTTAGCTTCTCACTTCTTTTCCTCAGTGCAACAGCAGGAGAGGATCATAAGTTGGTCTGTGCAAAAAAAAAAAAAAAAAAGAAAGACTAGAGATGGTTTGATCTTAATTTTTTAAGTATGTATTGGAGCAGAAGCAGGTGGTACTTAGGGTTCTTTGGCAAAGAGGGTTTACAAAATCTAAACAAGGGACATTCAAAGCTAATCAAATTTGACCTGGGAACAAATGGAAAATAAGTTAAGTGAAGGTAATTACTGGAAAATTGCTAAGGTTAGTAGTGGACTGTCCATAAGGAAGTCTTTAAATGCAGGTATCGTTCTAAAAGATAGGCACTGTAAATCAACCAGAAGTTACAGCCTATGCGATCAGGAGGCTGGTCCAAATGGAGACGGTGGTATCTGCTGGATTTCTGTGTTGTATCGCAGAAACACACTAAGGAAGAAGGGACTTGTTCTCCTTTTAAAGTTGCCAACACCTCTTGGCTTTCATGTCAAGTAGGCCCTGTTAAAAACGGGTTGTATTTTCACAAGAATAATAAATGTTAAATTCCATGGGTTTTTTATGTATTTCAATCTTAAGAGAAAAGGTAGGCTCTCTTCAGGAAAAACAGCCATGTTAAAAATTATTAAAATAAGCTGTTTTGCACTGTTGAGAGGTTTTGCTTAGGTTGTAGGGTAGGAGAGGAAAGCTGTCTCTGTTTTCTTTAAATTGTCCAGGTCCTGACCTCAGATTTGGGCATGCCGTGCTGTGCAAAAACCCATGACTTCATTTTTTCTCCTCTCACACTCTCAGTTCAGGAAGCAGCAAGAATGGATCTCCTGAATGACATCAGTGATGATAGCATGGGATTTTGCTTGTGAAATTGTGTTCCCTTCTGGATGGGAAGGACCTGGCATCATCCTAGCTGGTGCTGCTCTGATGGCTGCAGAACTAGACCTGGCTTCTCCCACTTCTATGGAATGTAGGCAGAGCTGGCACACCACCCCTCATCAGCCATGAAGAAGTGCCCTAAATTTATTCAGCATGCTTAGAAATTATATAAGTATGCCAATAGGTAGAAGGAATTAAAGCAGCTATAATACTAGTCTAGAAAACATACAGGAATAACAGAATAGCTCTGCTGGTGGAGAAGTGACATGATACATTAAAAATCAGGTTCAAACAAGCTAAATAAATTGTGTCCCACTATGCCTGTGGGTTCCAATTAGAAGAAATATTATAATTATAATGTGATTACAATATTGATCACTTGGTGGCTGGGCAAATAACAATGAATGGGATATGCTAAGAGTGAAAAATCACAACAATAATGACAAACTTTGTTTCTATATAGACAGTGTAGTGGGGTATGTTTGGTTTTGGTTTTGGTTTTTTTCTTCTTTATTTTTGACACCATGAATGAAATTTTAGAGTACATGGCCAAAGAACAAATAAGAGGAGCCACATCTTGTGATTCAGGTCCAAGTTGCCGTGGCAGGCATGGTCTAAAAAATAACTATCAAAGAGACTCTACAGTAGCAATTGCCATATACTGAAGCTCAGCATTCTTGTGGGAGTGAAAGAGCCATAGAGCTGTTAGATAAAACTGAGGAAACCCCTTTCAAAGAAAATTAAACCCACCAAAATGCTGAATTTCTTAAAGCGCCATGAAGTATAAGGGGTTGTATTAGAGTCTTTTTGATAGGCAGTGTGCATTTTCTCTGTGAAGATTCATTTCCAAGCAGACTAGGAAAGAATAAAAGAAATAAAAATACATGACTTAGTATGTGGTAGACATTCCAAATAAGGAATATACAAAAGAGAACACATTTTCACAAAATGCATGTCAAACCATAGTAAGGTACACCAAAAAGATACCAGACACCAAAGAAATGTTATATGGAAGAAATGTGATAGCATTATACTGATCTTCAGTATGGAGGAGTGTAGAGCTACTACAACTTTATTTTTTTTGCAGGAGGAGGGGCAAGAAAATATATTAAAATTGAGGCAGAACAGTTGTAGGCTGAGTATTGCACCATCTTCATGGAATTCTGAGGACAGATGCTGCTTACCTATGAATTTAAATGGCACAAATGCGAAATTGCCAAATTGTTAACCAAAATGGCTCTTTGTATTGCCAGCCTAGATTTTGACTTTGTGGCAGGCAGACTGTTAGAAGCTAAGTAATAAAGATGAGGGGAGAAGGCAGAAGCATATGGATCATGAAAAATTGCCACTGTGGTTTTGTAGCCCTGCTCCATTATTCTACTGATTTTTCTGAAGAAGTCAATGTAGGGTGGTTGGATACTGTGTTTCTCTCCAAGAAACATGACCCACTGTCATCACCACTCCTCTTATAAAGTTATGATATTGTTCAGTAAGTGGGAAGGTTTCCTTCTAAGCAGGATATGAGAAGTAAAAAGTTAAGGTTGCAGAATAAGAGGATTTTTCCACTAAAGCCTTACTAGGTTAGTCTGTGTGCAGGGGTCTGTATCGGTGTATTTATGAGAAGATGAAGGGCAAGGTAGGCTTATTCGAGCAAGTCCTTTGCAGGGCAGTAGAAAAAGGTCATAACACCTAATGACTGAAAGATGAAGTGGCAGATGGAATTCTGTCTTAATAAACCCAAAATAATCTATTTAGGGAGGAAAACCAGCTGCCTCTGCATGTTCAGTACTAGACTCCTCATTAGCTGTTACTGTTCAGGGGAGAGACCTTGAAATAATTCCAGGCAGGTCTATGCAAACTTTGGCTCACAACTAGTCAAAGAGATAAATAAGTTTTAGGAATGAATAGGAAGATGACAGACAACTAAACAGAAACCACCGCTGATTTTGTTTAAATACAGGATAGATTTCCTGTTGTTTGTAACCGTTTGTAAGGAAGTAGATGTTCATTTACTTAAGTTTTGACTGATTTCATAGGAAGCTAATCCAGTTTAAAAAAAGCGGGCTCAAAGGGTGATAAAAGCATCAAAATGCCTAAATGAAACTTTTCCCCTCAAGTTTTTTGAAATGACTTTGCAAATTGCTTCTCCAAGCCCTTGTGGCTGTGGGATTCACAGATTCTGTAAGCTGGCTATACTTAAAAGTGTCATGATTGATGTGTCATTCCATAACTTCTAAAAAATGTCAGGCTGTTAGGAGAACAGCCTTGTGAGCAGCCCACAGTACTTATGGAGCCATTTCAGCATCTCTTACCATGTGAAGTTGTGATCATTGAATGGTCAAACATCCTTAGATTTTTTGACATGCAATGGTATGGGTTGATTTTTAATAATGTTTTGTATTAGAGGTTACAGACTAACCCTAAAAATCAATTTCTAGCAAGTGACACTTCATGTGCAAATCACTAATTTAAAGACAGACTATTTAAATGTTAGTTTTTATTAGAGATCAAAGAGAAAGAAGATGCAAGGTGAAAAACGGGTAATTTTTCTTGTGAGGGGAGTAGAGTCATGCAAATGTCAGGTATGTTAGCCAGAATTTTATTAAGAGTTACCTTAGCTTTCTTTTTGCAATCCATGCTTTCTGGGACCTGAAGAGGGAGGGTCCTATTTCCCCCTTCTTCCTGTGCAATAAACAGTTAACAGCATGGGCATTTTCAATGTCCTAGGGCAGTCCTTTGAGTTAACAATTAACACAGGAGGGACACCCTGTCACTTATTGTTTCAGCTTCTCTTTCTGGACACTCACAAAAGTATTCTGGTTCATGTTTGGCAATTTAACACTCAGAAGGATTTCTGTTAGCCAAATGTCAGCAGGGATTCTATAGGCTTTTGGCAGAAATGAGGACAATTTGCCTTCCCAGTACCTGAGATCTGACTGTTACACAAATTTAATCCTGAATAGAAACCATGAGTTAAACTAAATAAGCATGTACATTATATCTATATATGCAGATAGATATAATGAAATCTGCACCACTTGCTTGTTACCCGTGGACTACCAGAAGTTTTGGAAACACATAGCCATGTCTGTTGCTTTAGCAGAAACTGAAGTAACTCTATTGACTTAGCATTATTTTTCTTGGATGGGCATATTGACTGCTGTAAGTGACATCAAACTCAGGCTGAAAGTTTCCAAACTGAGACAAGCTCTGCCAAAACAGAAAGAATTCTGTTATTGTTGAATGTCTAGATGCCTAACATGCAACTCTCAAACACGGGGCTGTGTTTTGGGAAATACTGATCAACTGGGAGTCAGAATCAGGCAACAGAAAGACTTTGCTGTCTCCAAATGGCAAATTCCCTTCTCTGAAAGCTTAAAATAGAAGAAGGTAAGTGATGACTGCAGAGAGGGCCTGCTGTTATTCCTCCTTCCTTATGCACTTTTGAAAGTGCAGTTTCCTATTAGAAATGATTTCTCAGCTAGGTAAGACTCACATTTCTTGCAACTGATCAAACTAGAGGAAAGAAAAATTAGGTCAGGATGGCTAGTAAGAATGAAAGTGATTCTAGAACATACCATACAGCTTTGATTATATTTTGAAATTTACTGTAAATACCCTTCTGATGCTTTTGCATTTGGGGGGGAATTCTTCAAACTTTTGCTCAACTAACTTCCGCGAAAATTTATATGAATAATGACCTTGGAATTCTTGATATGGAAATAATTATCCTCCTACTGGGTGCTACCTCATCAGCCTTGTCTAGTCTCACCACAGATTTCTGTGTGTGCTCAGCTAGGCCAAGCCTTGAGAAATGGGCCTGCTCTGCTTTTACTCCATTCTAAGGACTGTAAAGCACAAACTTCATAGAATCATAGAATAGTTAGGGTTGGAAAGGACCTTAAGATCATCTAGTTCCAACCTCCCTGCCATGGGCAGGGACACCTCCCACTAAACCATGTCACCCAAGGCTCTGTCCCACCTGGCCTTGAACACTGCCAGCGATGGAGCATTCACAATTTCCTTGGGCAACCCATTCCAGTGCCGCACCACCCTCACAATAAAGAACTTCTTCCTTATATCCAATCTAAACTTCCCCTGTTTCAGTTTTAACCCGTTACCCCTTGTCCTATCACTACAGTCCCTAATGAAGAGTCCTTCCCCAGCATCCTTATAGGCCCCTTCAGATACTTGAAGGCTGCTATGAGGTCTCCACGCAGCCTTCTCTTCTCCAGGCTGAACAGCCCCAACTTTCTCATCCTATCTTTGTATGGGAGGTGCTCCAGTTCCCTGATCATCCTCGTGGCCCTCCTCTGGACTCGTTCCAACACTTCCATGTCCTTTTTATGTTGAGGACACCAGAAATGTACACAATATTCCAAGTGAGGTCTAGACCTGGAATGACTGACAAAATCACTCATCTTTTTTTTGTCTTTTTTTCCCCCTCTTTTCTTTCTAGCATCTTAGATGTGTTCATTCATTTTGGTGTCTGCTGATGTTACTTCTTAGAATAAATATCTATGAAGAAAAATACTCCCTGCTTGCATCAAAATGATGGCATTTCCAAGAAGTGCTCAGTTGCTTCCATTGTTCACCTCTTTTTGTTTAAGGAATTACCAAGGTGTTGTAAAGGATAGCTCATACTTGGGACTCTGGGGTTGTACAATGTGAGGTGCTAATGTTGTCCAGTCTGAGGTATAAACAAAGTAGACTTTGCTCTAGCAAATTGGTAGGGACTTGCTTCTCCTTAGTGGTAGGACCTTAGCCTTCTCCTTAGCAAGGCTGTCAAATAGAAGAGGACAGGTGCTGAGCACCGCAATTCTGGTAACAGCAATGGTTGCAGGGCATCCGTGCTCCAGTCTTTCTTTCAGAGGCATAAAAACTCACATGTAGCTAGTCAAGAAACAGACACGTATCAAAGTAAAGCCAGAGTGTAATTAAACAATAAAAACAGGACAAACAGTGCATTTCTAGGGAATTACAACATGCCTTGGGTGGAGTTCTAAGGCATAAGGCCAAAGGCTGGATGGCTTTCATCACCCAAGGCACATGGAAAACCCATAATGCTGACAGTGCTAGAGAAAGGAAGAGAAGGATGGTGTGGGCAGTCGTTCTGCATGCAGTTTAGAAGCTAAGTTTTGATTTTATGCTGTTTGGGTATGCAGGTGTCTATTTCCTGCTTGCCTTTTGCTGTGAACTGGTTGAATGACACTTGCATGTCCGTCTAGCTAGTCACTGATCAACACCCAAGTAGATCTAATGTGTGGAGCAGGAAGTTTAACCCTGGATTAAGGCCGATTTTTGCAGCCTCTGTGGTTGGGATGGGATTTCCATGAATAGAGCTCAAGACCAACGAGAGCAGCTGCTAACTCTGGTATAGGGAATAGGGAACTGGGAGAATGAGAGGATCCCTGGGATGCTGTAAGAAGGTCTGCTGAGGGGTATGTGCTGAGGCTAAGGCTGGGGAGCCATGAGGTGACATATCTGGGGTAACAGACACCCTGTGACTATGGACTTGGCCAGAGATGGCCAGAAGATGGGCTGGAAGACAGAGTTACATTGATCGGTGAGGTGAGACTATTTCAGTGCTTTTCAGTGTAGACGATTGAAATATAATTGCGGCACTACCAGGTGTCCCAATGGCTACTACTGCACTTCCATACAGGGGGCTGTGAGATCTCAAGGAGCTGCGAATGGCATGGTCAGCTTCTTCCTCTTCATGCTGATCTTCTCCATGTGAACTTTCTAGGGGTCTGAAGCTTTACCCAGATGTAGTTACGAGGTGATGCTTGCAGGTGCAGCATTTCTATTACCTCTCTGTGTTCTTCCCCTCTGTTTTCTTCTGGCATTTGGCTGGAGAGACAGACAGAAGACTTCTCCAGAGAAAGAAGACTTCTGCTGAGAACCGCAGCTGGCAGCAGGATGCCATCTCTCAGTGAAGGGCAGAAGCCAAACCCAGCAGTCTTGCTGCAGTGGCAGCTCCCAGGAGAGTGCAAGAGCAACAGGCTCTTGGAGAAGAGGTCTTGTGAGGTGGTCCCCTTTGTGTCTGGCTGGTAATAAAGTGCTCAAAGACAGAACATGCTGATTCACAGAAATTGAGACTGTTTGTGGGAAAGGGTTGGCATTCACAAATATCATGAGTTGAAAACTATTATGGAAATAAAGTTTTGTAACTGTCAGAATATCTTTTTCATTCAAAATTACTTTTTGTTTTGAAAATTAAACTTAACAAATTTAAGAAGTTGCATTGAAAAGATATGTTTTGAAACTGTCAAAGCCAAATGCTGGCCTTGAACTCAATTTCCTTTTTTCTTTTTTTTTTTTTTCCCTTTGCTCTAGGTCTTTAGCTTTGAAAATATTAATAGTTTAAACCTTTCCTCCCACTTTGAAGTGTGGAAAACAATACTGATATCTAGAAAACTGTTTACAGAGAAACCATTTCTCTTAGCTTAACATAATGAACTGTGCCACTTCAACATGGAGTAGCCCCATTTAAAAACAAGTTTCTAATAAGTTCACTTAAAAAAATGAATAAAACAATTCTGTTGCTACATAAGCCACCTTTTACTGCTGCAATTAGCTTCCCACAAGTGCAAGCAGGTTTTCTGATTTTAGGCTTAAATTGATTACTGGTGATTGTAATGCACTCAAAAGAAACCAAATGCAGATGGTTAAGTTTGAGCAATGTTTTTCTCACACAGTATTTAACGTTCAAGAAAGTCATAAACCCAAGAAGTCCCAGTTCAGTACTGAGCAGCATGTCCTGCTGATGTGTTTATTTCTGTTGCCTGGATTTTAATCACTGGGATGTGCTCACTTCAAATGTGATGCTAAACATTGCCTGTTATTGTAATGCATTTCCCAGGAAAGTGCATTCTGACTAGCATGCAAAGTACAGGAGAAAAACATAGGGGGATTATTATTATTTTTTTTAAAACATGGTCTTAAGAAAAACAATGGTTCATTCTTTCAAGCCCTGGATCCTGAGTCCTGTTTATGCTGTTACCAGTCTGGCAAAGGGAAAGGGCCTTCCAAGTGTGTGTGAGTTACAGTTGTACCTATGGCCCCACAGTGCCAACAGGCCATGCTCTAAGTGTGAATTCAGCTCCTCACAACTCACTGTCATACTTTCTGCCCACACCGTGCCAGGAAGCTTCATGGTGTGGCTCACAGCCTTACCAATATGCTTAGTCAAGCTTGCAGGGCCGAACTCCCAGTCCCTGTCTGCTCTGTGAGGACATTAAAGACACCGCTATGCTTTTTCCTGAGAGTAGTGGTTTGTTGCAGAGTTCTTGACTATAATTATGTTCCACAGCAACCGTTGTGCAGCAAGACATGAGTCACTTGATGACTTCCAGTCCAAAGGTGGTTGTGTTTTAGTGGTGATGCAGATCTCTGGAGCAGCAAGTGAATTATATAGTGAAGCCTCATTACTGACATCAATAGGTAAGCTGGGCCTGCTGGTTCAGCTTGTGTGATAGAAGTGCTTCTCACCACAGTGCTGTCTGGGTGCTGCAGTGACATAAGATATATAGGACAGATAAGATTGCTTTTTCTTTTTATTTGTAACATTTCTGGCACCTTTATAGTACTATATGTAGGTTCAGTCTGTTGCATGAAAATGATAGTGGATGGTGAAGGTGTGTGGAAGGTAAAGCAGAATAGCTGTATGGGAAAGGTGGCAGCTTTCCAGTTTGCCTATATTATTGAAACTAAAACAAAAGATTTTTTTTTTTTTTTGCTGCGACTGTCTGAAACCTCAGCATCAGCTCTGACTCAGTCAAGCATAAGAACTGTTCATCCTGTCACCTTCCCATTTTGGTGCCTTTCAAGCATTTTTTACTCGGGAAACTATGACAGAAGTATCTTGCAGTGTAAAACACTGCGTGCTTGGGCCTTTATCATTCTGGTGGAACACCAAAAGCAGCAGGTTGGCAGATTTGCTGCTGGGCTAGTTGTGTGCCTTCATGTCATTAGACCATGTTACTTGTGGAAGCCCAGCACTCACTGCTTAGTGTGGAGGGCAGAGTAAGAAAAGCAGCACTGTTGGCGGACATCATGAGCTAGTTGTTCTTGTCTGTGATTTCATGATGTTTAAGGCACAGTGGAGCTTTTTTCTCATTAGTAAGAGTCACTATGCAGAAAACAGATCTCATGAAGTGCCGGTGTACTGTGTCACCCTGTTCCATCTTCATTTCAACATCACCCACTCCTGCCTTGCCTGAAAAGTTACACGCTCCACAGGATGCCTTGGGAAGATGGATTGTTTTCATTTGCAGAGAGGTTTGCAGCAGAGCACTTTTAAAATGACATTGTAAGAAATTGCTACAGTGCAAGACCTGCTCTGACTTTTATTTATATAAAAAGAGATCAGGGTTAGGATTTCTAGTTGGAAGAAACCCATGATTTTACTAGGACAGGGGGGCTCATTCTTCTCTCTTGGCATGCCATGCTCTCTGCAATCTATTTGAGAGGCAATAAAGGCAGTAATAAAGTGGCAATCAAAAACAACGCTTCAGTAGTCCTGAGCTGCAGTCTGTGGGATTTCATTTGGAACTTATTTACCTAACCCCCTCCCACACAGCTATCTGTCTTAGGCACCTCCACGCGTCTCCTCTTTGGAGTACTACAGGCTGTCAGAGCATTAAATTTAGTTCTTTCTCACAGCAGCCTGGAAGGGTTTATTGTTGGGAAGGGGAAGTGTGGAGGGGTAAGGGTATATGTGCATACAGGTATAGGAGTAATGACTTTGAAGCCAGGAGCAATAAATTTGCATCAGTGCCACATTATACCAGATTAACTGACCTTCCTAAGAAGAAACCCGTATTTGCCAGGGATGTGCTGGGGCTAGGGCACTGTTCTGCCACCATATCTGAATGAGAACTTCTCCATGTCTCTGCACCACACTGTCCTGCAGTGCAGAAAACTCGTGCCCAGGGGGATCGGAGCTGTCAGTGTTTGGGTGCTCTGAATTATAAAGTAGATATGCCTGAGTGACTTTCCTCACAGGAACTGAATGTACCTCTTGAGGTCCCTTCCAATCTGAATGAAGGTATGATCCTGTGATACTACATTTCACAAGTCTCGAGCCATTGCTGCAGCCACTGGGCAATCCTTCCCTTCACCCACAGCTGCAGTTATTGGCTGTCTCAACAGTAGGACAGTAGCTGACACTGACAGCAGTGTTTCTCTCCTGGTGGTACAGCTGAACAAATGGTTCAGGACTATCTTTTATTGGCAGACATATAATAAAAGCAAGACATATATATGAACTGGTCATACCTTTCTCACATTCATTATTTTGTGTATTTTAGAAAGCTGCCTTCCACAGGTCTTTTCTCTGTATGTAGGTTATTGAACCATTCTGTGAGCATCACCAGGCTTCTTGATTGCTACTTTACAGTTAGGTACCAGAAATTTCAAGGTCTCCTGGCTGGAGCAGGTTTACAGCATTGCAAGCTTTTATAATCCCAAGTGCAGAGGCTGAATGCTTGCTCTTCTTCCTCAGGATAGCAAGATTGACATATGCTTTCTGCAGGCTTTTGGGCCAGTAGGTACTGGCCTGGATGTCACAAAGAAAGGCTTAAGAGAGGACAGAGTGATCTTAAAATTCAAAGCTATACATACAGAAGCAGCTCATTTTCCAGTTTCTTGTTTTACACTACTACTCAAGAAGTCCTTTTCCTTTCTTCTGTATTTTTGAACATATCTTCTGTTGGTCAGAACATGTTTAAAGGGTAGAGCTAAACAGCTACCAATAGAAATACTATATGGTTTTTGTATGCATGGGTAGTCTTCTGTCTCTGGAGACCAATAGATTTAAGGCCCTAGGCTAATTGTCATATACACAGCTGATGGAAAATTGGGGCACAGTTGACCACGATTAGGAACTTATGCAGAGCTTTTCCTTCAGTTTTCACTCTTCCAGAATAAGGCCGGGATTCTGTGTTCCTTGTAGAAGCAAAGTCCTGCTATGCAGCTGAGTCAATGTAATGGGCTGTTGCCTGAATGAAGACTGCAGCATTTAGAAATATAGGGCCAAGCAGATTCTCTACTCTTTATTAACTTTCTTCCTTGCTGTGGGATTTGAGCACATCCCAGTCTTTAATACATTTCTCTTTATAACATAGTTTAGGATGAAGGAAAATGTTATCTTCCCAAATCTGCCTATAGGGAACTGACATAGGGGGAGGTGAAAAACTTAACACCATTCAGGTTTCCAGTGGTGCAGACGGGACTTTACTCAGGCAACTCACTGTCATAGCTAGTAGCTAGGCATTTTTTAAACACGCCCCTAGAGAAGTCTTTCTGAAAACCAGTGACATGGCAGAGTGAGGACTTGAACCCACCCTGGTGTCCTGGATGCTTAGCCAGTGCTGCAAATGCTGGATTATCCTTCCTAACACTGTACTGAGTCCTGTCACTGCTGCCTTTGATTTAGAAGGGCCGCTCTGAATAGAAAGACTGTACTCAGGGTGAGTAATGGTGGTGAAATTAGTCTGTCTTTTAAGTAGCTGATTTTTAAGCCTAAAAAATCTGGCATCTTCACAAATTGTGAATCAGTGCATCCAACTACAGATGTTATCCGCTGCAAATTTAGGATACCGTACAAAGCCATACTGCTGTTGGAACCACAGAGGATACTTGCTTTCTCTTTGTAGGAGCAAAAGATCAGAGAAGGTAAAAAGCAAACTGGAGTAACACAAAGGAAGGGGGAAAAATTGTGTTCAAAGGACCTCTGTCCCTCCCCGGCTTCCTGCTCCCTCCTCTTGCCCCCCGCCTCCTCTTCCTTCTGTCTCTAAGGGTTAAATATGCAGAGGGAAAAAATTGCTAGACTTTATGTCTGTGCTTGGTGGGAACTATTAAATTACGGCTGGATGTTTTTAATTATGCCACACATAAATGCCTGAACACAACAGCGTTTTAATCCAAATGTGAGCCTCATTTATGTGTGTTCTGTGTTTGCTCTGAAATGCACTGGCTGGCACTTGTTTGTGGTGGCCCCTTTGTGGCATTGTAACAGTGTGGGGGTTTTCTCTTCCCCCCCCCCCCTTTCTTTTTCTTTCCCAAGTGCGAGGATGGGAGCTAGTGCTGGCGAGGGGGAAAGGAAATGGGTAATAAAACAGAGAGCTAAGCGGCTCACTGGAGCCAGCGATGCTGGGATCTGGTTAATTGCTCTGAAATGAAAAAGATTCGGGGGTTTTCATGAAATCCCATAGGTGCATTTGCCAAGCCTCAAATATTAGATTGAATTACAGTTTCTAATTCCTCCCCCCCTTTACCCACAGCCATGTGTCTTATTTCTTCCTAAGGCCTGTCCCCTTTTCAGAGCAGTGAATGTAAGAGGGAAGCTGAATAAGGACTGCCTGCCTGCTTGTTTTACACCTTCCCCACCTACGTCTTTCCTAATCCTACCTTTTATTAAAAAACAAGAAATCTGTCTCTTTCTCCTCCAGCGAATCCCAATCTGTTTGTGGATTTGAGGTTGAAATGTGGCCTATATATTCTGCCTCACAAGGGGCTGTGGGGAGGGCGAACAGAGGAAGACTGTCTCTGTCCCTTGTTCTCTACACCCACACACTAGCTAAGCATAACATAATCCTTTTCTGCATAGCCACCAAGACTTGTTTTCTTTTAAGGAGCTTTGACCTGTCCCTGTCATTTTCAGGAATAATTTTGCATTGGAAGCCAGTTGTGCCAGCATTTTTACTGTCCCACAACGGGATTTCAGCACCTGATTTGTGGGTGTAAAGGGACTGCACCAGGAAATTACGTCAGTGGCGTGGCTCGGAGGAGTAGTTGTCTCTGAGATCAAATCCTTAAATGGTAGGATTGGCATCCACAAAACTGAAGCTGGACCTGAGGCTCTCCTGTGTACAAACCAGATACAAAAATCAAGATGCAAGCCCCACTTATTGTGTTTTGTTAATGAGGAAGCAACGTGTATTTTCTCAGTATGGATGTTTTGAGATTACAAGAAGCGCACCTTGATTATTAGGCTGGTATCTCATCCAAGTGTTATTTTTCTACTTGCAGGGAACTGGAAATCTGACCTATTTCTTCCACCCCAGAGCTGGGGAGGCCCTCTGGGTCACTTAGGTCTGTCCCAGCCTTGGAGCAGACCTTCCTGCTGGAAGTTTCTCTGGCATGTTCCGAGCTGACTGCTCTGGTGCTGTCGGCATCCCCCTACAGGCAGATAGCTTTTGAGCACTGCTTCAGGGACCTCTTTTTTTTGCCTTCTGCTTTTGTTTCAGCCTTTTTGCTTTGTTTTGTCCTGTTCTGGGTAACGGTGCTCCTGCATGGCAGCCTAAATCAGCTGGCTCAGTCCCTCTGTCCTCCTGGAAGTTGTTGTATCCAACATTCCTGTGTTATTTCTCACCTTCCTCATACCATTCATTGGGGAAGCTCCCCTGGAAATGAGTGTGTGAAATGTTCGATCAGAATCTACATGCACATTAGCAATTAAATGTAAGTTCCTACTTTCAGTCTGCTGTGATTATTTTAAATCATTACAAATTAAAAGCCCCAGTTACCACTCAGAGGCAAGAAGGAATTGAGACACTGTTTAGCTGGCAATGTCTACCTAGTTACCCACACAGCCTCTGCCATTAGACACTAGTCTGGGCTGCCTAGCTTCAGAGAGCAGAGCAACTAAGGGCATGCTCTAGTAAAGCATGCTTTGATACTTCTGCTGTTTCCTTGTACGTGATCTCATGATGCATTGCTGTGGGGAGATCTAACTGTTCTGCCAACTTGTTTTCAAGAACTTTTTTCAAAGAGAATGGTTTTAAATTGCTCACTGGGGGGGTCATTTATTGTCTATATTTTTTAGTGCTGGGTTCTCAGGCATTTGAGGGCGAAATCGCTATTGTTCACCCACCTCCAAGATGATCAGAAATCACGGATTTTTATTTAGCCACCCACTGTCTTTTGACCTGAATACTTCAATTTTTGTTTCCCACCCAGTCCCTTCCTAATGTTAGCCACAGTCTTCCCATCTTGCGCTCACCCTGTAGGGTAAGGAAATGTGGTTTAATCCATGAATGACATTAATGCCATTGTGTGAATCATTAGTGGATCAAGCATCACAAGCCCTAGGGGATCAAATATTTGCAAACCACTAGAGAGAGATTCTAATATCAAATACGTGGCAGGGATCATCTCGCTCGAAGAAAACAAAACAACCCTATTTAATACACAGAGAAGGTCATGATGCTTAGAGAGAGCAGAAGAGCTCATGGAATGGCCTGGAGGGGCCCACTGGCAGCCATCCTGCTTCTGCCATCCTGTCCACAGCCCCTCTCGCCTCCCCTCCTCCCTGAGTGGCTCCTTTTCCAACTGACTAACCAGTTCCTTCCCACTTGTGGCATACAATGGCAGTTTTGATGAGGCTGTTGCTGCCTTGTTCTTGCTCAAAACAAACAAACAAAAAGTCAAGATGAAGCACAGCTAACCCAGAGGAAAATTAATAAAGACAGAAACTGAGCTTTTGTGGTGGGGTAGGAGAGGAAAAGCTGAACACCTGCTGTTCTCTTGCCGTGCCATCCTGATTGCCCTGGAGCTTGCTGTTAATTCTGCCTTTGTAGGCCTTTGTGTGAGTGCTTCTGTATTGCCTTAGCCTCTGTTAGGCAGCACCGGGTTGTCTCACAGCCCGAGGATAAGTGTAAGAGGTACCCTTGTGACTGCTTGCTGGCACCTCTGATGATCCCAGCACTTCAGTAGGTGTTCAAAAATGATTATTTTCTTGGTCTAATGGCACGTGCTCACATTTGAGAATTTTGTCCAAACAGTTTTTGGGATGTAAACACACAAGGCATATTTGTCTGTTTGCTCCTGAAGTATGTGTTACCTGTGTAAGAACAGGAATATAGTGCAAAACCAGAGAAAGCATATGGGAGTGCTCTGTGATGCATAAAGGGACACAGACTTCCCTTAATGACCTCATCCTGCTAACCTTGAAAGGAAAGCTCCACGGTACTGCAAGCCCTTGTTCTGTAGAGACAATTATTGCCAAATATCAGGCATCAGTCCTTGACGTTCACTGCAGAAATTAGCTGATTAATAAATATGGACAGTCTATCCAGGTAACTCAGTGGCAAAGCTAGATCCTGCTCTGCTGCAAATGGCAAACCTAGAGATGTGTAAAACACCTTAAAACAGCTGTTGAAATGTTTGTGTAAAATGGAATTGTTTTCAAGAACCTACATGTCATTTCATTTCTGTTGTGCTCTGTGAGTTGAAATGTTGGAATATTGGAATATCTGGTCCCAGAGGGTGGTGGTGGGAGCAGAACTCAAGGGAGAGTTAGCTAATTTTATCAAGTATTCAGAGCAAGCCTCAAATGATTTGAAGTGAGCTAGGCTGGTTTTAACTGTATTCAGGTCTGAAACTTCACAAAGTAAACCTGGTCATTTGTATTGGAGTTCTTGCACTCCATCTCCAGAGCTAACAGAGCAATGGGGAGTGGAAGAGTTAAAGTCAGTATTCTAAGAAATATCAGATAATACTCTGAATTTTCAAACTCTTCTATGCTGACATCTGTAAACAGAGATTGGGTAAGTTTAGTTTCTGAAGCTCATTACTGTAGTGAGCTTGTTAGTTCTCTGGTAACTGTGAAAGTTTTGCCAGCAATGATGTCAGACTCAGAATTAAAAGTATGTGTGGAACAGATAAGATAAAAGGTGCCTTTCTTTTCTTCTTTGAACATTGAGAGTTTTCTGGTTGTAGTTTCTTGACCTTGTTGAAGTTAATACATGATAATACAAACTATTTTGGGATGGGCAAAAATAATCCTGCAGGCATAACAATAACCAAAAAAAACCAAACCCAAATAAAGATAAAGCATCTCCTAACCAGATCCCTAGTATATGGAAAATTGATTTTCTGTGTGCATGATTGTCTTAATTTAATTTACTAAGCAAAGACTTAGAGAAAAAAAGAGAAATGATAAAAATAATGTTTAATCCATGCACATGGCTACTACAGTCTCTCTAAATAATGGATCTTTTTCTGCACATCAATGTTATTACAAAACTGGAAGAGCATCAAAGGAATCTTTTGCTTGCTGTATGAGCCTTGGTAAGTTAAATACTAAGATGAGGTTAGGTGAAGTGAAACTTAGATAAAAATGGGCTGAAAATGGCTGTGAAAGGTAATATATAGGTACAAGCCCTCACTGGCAAAATTTCTAATCAGGATCAGCAATATTCCATTATTTATCAGGAACTTGCAAACACTATAATGTTTTAAAAATTGAATTAGGTACTGTTGAGAACTGCATAACACTTCTAAATATTGTACCTATTGTTATTTCTACCGTAACTTATATGGACTGTAGTGTAAGTTCTGAAAATATAAACAGTAGCCAACATATTTTGAAGTGACATCTTCTACTAACAATGTACAACCTAAACAGACTTCAAGGTCTATGTGCATTCCTTATCAAGCAGAAGCTTGTATGATAATGGAATAGTCTCATGGTTTCTAAAAAGCTGTTTAAATCAGTGGACTTAAAGCAACTCCTGTCAAAGTCAGAGGGAATTTTACCAGTCGAAACAGAATTAAGCCCAAAGGAGATAGATAATTTTTTCAGCACCTTTGCAACTTTTTAACTGCCACCATTGGAGCGAATGGAAAGGGTTCCATTGACTTTGGTGTACAAAGGGATGCTAGCTGTGTAACCCAAGATATCTTGTGTGTGCCAAAGAATAAACGAAATTTAGAATGAGACCAGCTCTGCTGTAATGGTGATGATATAATACTCAAGAGCAAACAACTAATAACCTCTTCTTAAAACAAAAATCCATCATGAATGCTGTAAGACCAAAGGGAAAATTTGCCTCTGGCCTCTGGGATTCCCTGCTGGGCAATGAAAAGAGGAGCTATATCATGCAGAAAATGATGAGGAAAGCGGAAAAGCCCTCAGGGGTAGAAAGCCTCTTTCCTTTCCCCCCTCCTCCTCTCCTGGCATAGCTATCTTTACTGCTTGTGTGCACAATCCCATTGAGAAAAACTAGTTCATGATAGAACAAACTGAGAAAGTGCTAGTTCAGGCAGCCTCTTCTTTCCTTTCATGGATTAATGGCAACTGAAAAATGAATGGATTATTTAAGGCCACTTGGGCAATATTAAATACTGCCTATTGTGCGAGTCTAGGATCACATGTAGCCTGGAAACCAAATGCAGAAAACCATATTAGATTAGTGTAGGTGGACACCTACATTATGAAACACGGAGTTCATGGGTTTGCTTCTCAGTAGTTTGAGGATTGCCTGTTTTGAAGATGGAAATCAAATAAGTAGTGTTTTGCAGTCAGCCTCTCTGAAATCTCATAGGAACAGCCATGTTACCCAGTCCTCTAGAAAATAGTGTCCAAGTGACTGTTGTCAGTGACCTTTTTTTCCTTGGACTTCTGGAGATACAAGAAGTCAAAGTTAAATCAAGTTCACTTTTCATTGTTTGGACTGATATGGGGACGAACTGGGAATTATAAATTCTTCTAAAGTTGTAGCCTATGTTTGTGAACCCATTTCAGAACAATGGGAAAGCTTTCTTCCCTAAATCCATTCTGCCGTGTTTCCCTGCATGTTTATTAAAGGCTGTGGGTCAAACACAAACCATTTTCAAATCTTTGGTGGGAAATGCATTCCAAGTCTGGCAGGACCTGAGGGAAGCAAGAGCTTAGCTGAGTGTACCCTGAGGTGTATCCCTCTCTGCTGGGACAGGAGCTGCCTTTTGAGTATCCCAATCTGGCTTTTGCCTCCCTCTGTGTCAGCTGAAGGATCTAAAGGCTCTGTTTCTCCAGTTCTGAACCAGTACAGATGTGCCACTGTCACTGCATCTTTGCTGTAAGAAAACTAAACTGGAGAAATGATGTTTATATTCACTTGCTGAAATGAGATACATGCTTATTCTGTTACCACATAAATGTGAGTTGAATAGGTGGAAGCTCACTGTCAGACCTCTTGATGTTCTTTAGATTTATTATCTGTCAATTTGATTGTGCCCAAGGAGGTTTACATCTATAGGCTGTAAGAAAAGGCAGGGATATGAAAATGCATATCTCTAAGGCAGAGCATCGTAGATGCCCCTGAACCACCCTCAGGTGAGCTAGCTCAGG
>JAOEHY010027174.1:0-12752 GCA_025447955.1 Psilopsiagon aurifrons
CCACAAGTCAAAAACACAGCACTGCACCAACTACTAAGAAGGAGAAAAATGACTGCTACTGCTGAACCCATGACACCCACAAAATAATCAGTTACGGCTTTTATTTATAGTTCATGTATTCCTTTGACGACCACCATCCTCATGACAATTCGGACAGCTTGTGAAAGTCATTATATAAAAATGTAAAGGTAAGAATATGCAAGTAAATATTGTGATATGCAAGTATTACACCTAGATGTCATTTTTGCAGGTCAGCCTGAGTAGTCTGAAATCTCAAGAAAACATGAAATATGTTCCCTTGAATCCTATAATTTTTTTCCTTAGATTCACAACATAACAACTGTGTCTAAAATATTAATGTTTTACTTGGACTTAGCAATAGGCATAGTAATCAGTTCTTGGATCACTAACTTATCAAATATACTTATTTTTTATTGGAGCTTCAAAGTGGAGTATCTGTGCTCACAATAAGATAGCAATACTTGTTTTATCACAGAGACAAGATGTTTATATACCTTTTCTTCTGTAAGAAGATACTTGCTCTTTCAGTTTGAAAGAATCTTATGGGGGAAAATCTTCTTTTTCATTGTGCATATTACTTGCCCAGGCATCTTGCTCTGAAACAAATGTTTTTCACACGAAACACATGTTTAGTGGGATAGCTATTTGTACAGTAGTGGTTGACAGAAGCAGTGATCTATGTAATCCAGTAAGCATTACAGATCCTTAAAAGGTCTCAGCTTTGGAACAATACAATTTTAAGACCTAGAAGTATTAGTTCATTGTCATTTACTCCTCTTCAGCATCATTTGGACCAAAATATATTATTGCAGTGTCATCAGAGTGATTCGAATGACAAATATGGTAAAATAAGGCCAGTGTTTCTGTGCAGTATGAAACACCACTTCCCTTAAAGGCAGTTGATTTTGGTTATGAACAGTTTTGTATCTTTCCTCACAGAGGTACATTTCAATGGAAGATGCTGACTGTAGTCAGTTTTTGTTATACAGAACAGTACAAGTACCTGACTTTTTTATATGTTGCATATTATTTTTCCCTGTATTATAAGAACCATATTTACGTAGATAATCTGATGATACATTGCACAACATTCACAGGAGGTATTTTCTATGCGGCTATCCAAAACTTTTTTGTCCATTCTATTGGGTTTTTTTCTCTCCCAACATTTATAGCTCTAAATATACAACTATCTAATAAATTAGTTATATAAATACATTAAATATAAAATCTCATTTATAAAAAGGATTTTGTCTTTGTATATTATAAGCTGTATCAATAGTTGCCACAAAATAATACTGCAGTAATAGCTGTGTATCCTACTTGTAAAGGAAACAAATGTGTTATCCTTGAGTCCACGATCAAATACAACTATTTTTACATGCATTTAAATAAACTAATTAGGAAATAGGTTCACAGGATCATTTTCACAGATCAAAAACTTGGTCTGAGTTTATATTGTCATTGAACTTCTGATCTGGCATGGTTTATGTTACTGATATCCCAGTTAAAAGAATTGGGAAGATCTTGAATGTAGGAACGAATAAAACAATGAAATTCATTTGTGGCGACTTGTATTGCTATTGGTTTTTATGATCAGCTGCTTATATTCAGTATAGATTTCTCTATTTTTCAGGTAGTAATTAACTGTTCTGCAAGCCCTCCTGGTAGAGAGAAGAATCTATTTGCATGCTTGCATTACCATGGAGTAGTTATAAAATACGTATTTAGAGAAAATGGTCAATGTCATTTCTATGCAATGAATCTTGTATTCAAAATGTGCAAATGCTATTAGCAAGGGAGAAGAGGAGAAAGGTTTTCCAAAACAAGTTGTTCTGGTTGTAGCATGCTTATTTTAATAAAGTAATTATGACATTATCATCCCTTCCTTGCCATAACATTTCTCCCTCAAAGTCTACTAGCCCATGTTTTCTGGCTCTCAGGAGAATCCCAACAACCTTATCTGAAATGCGAACATATCTGTCAAAGAGTTCCCCAAATGTAACTTGGATCTTCCCATCAGGCCGTGGCTTAGCCATGGATTCAATGATGAAACACATGTCCCTAATCTCCCGGTGGATGTGGGCCTCAGCTTTCTTGGCTCTTTCAGCAGTTTTGGTTCCTTCCTTTGGACGGCCATACCCTTCATCTCCTCTGTGCAGGCGTGTGGACATGGACAGCTCATGGTCAAATTCCTCACTGAAGGGATTGAGCTTCTGTGACATGATGTGCTGATCACTCCATTCTTGCCATTTGTCCTTCAGGCTGTTGACAGGGCTGTATTTCCTCTGGGCTTTGGTGCGTGCTTCTTCACTAATCCTGTTTGCGCTGAAAGCAACAAAAAGAGCATTTCAGCTTTGCATTTGGTCATTTAATTACATAGTTCTGCCATAAATTTATTCTATTACCTCGATTACCATGCTTTTCCAGATGAGCTGCTAGCCACCAGGTGGCATGAGTTCACTACTTCTAAATTCTTTGGGGAGTTTTAGTCTCTTCAGTTTGTGCTCAAAAGCAAATTCACGGATCACAACTCGATTCCATGTACACTACCACCCTACAACCTAGAAATGAGCCTATTTTGACAAGCTTTCACCCAGAATGATATAATGCTGTATGGGAGCAAAGCAGTACTGTTGCTGGTTACCTGTACTTTCTAAACCTTTGGTCAATTTTGCAGCTCCCACATTCCATCTGCCTGGCAGAGCCTGAAATCTGTCCACCCTGATGTTATAGGTTACAATAACTGTAAGCGTATGGGCTGTGTCCTCAGCTATTCTTGTCTGGAAAACAGAGGGTAGCATCTAGAAAAATCTGTCCTCTGCAATAGATGCCAGTGTTTAAAATAACAAGTTTCTGAACAAGTACTGGAGTCTAAAATTCACATCCCCACTGGCAGAGTAAAAGCCTGAAAGAAACATAAAGCTACTGAGATTTGTATCAAGATCAAAGCATGAGGAAAGACCTTCAGAGATCTTGGTAATTTTGGCAGGGTTTATTGTTTTGTGTGTATGTGTGTGTGTGTGTGTAACAACATCATATTGTTGATATTCTTTCCTCTAGTGTCCAATCCCACATGTTGTGAGTGAACTATAGGTAGCCTGAGCTAGTCTTTGTGCTGTCCACATCCTGTCATTGTGTCTGTACAGAGCTCTGCTAGGGGGTATGTTGAGCTGTGGCTGTGCAAAGTAGCTTGTTCTCTAATATTTCAGTCCCCAGAAGGTTGCTCTGAAACCTCCCCAGTGATGTCAGCTGAATGTTAGCAGTAACACCAGAGAACCAAAATCCAGTTAGCAAAGCAGTAGAGAGAACTGCAGGAAACCTTGTTTCCATGCTCTTTGGACATTTCTGCTATTGTTTAGCTTAATGGCAAGTAAACTGTATACACATAGAAGCATTTTTTTTTTCATGTCTGTACCATGTCTGTACCACACCTACACAATGGATCGTGGATCCAAAGGGAAGGTTGTGAATGTTAACCCACTGTAAGAAGTGCTTCACCCGTATCAACCAACTAATTTAACCTGTAAACTGGAACCATAGAATGATAGAATAGTGAGGGTTGGAAAGGACCTTGAGGACAATGTCCATGCTCCATGTCTCCTATGATCCTTTCTGGAGGAGAAAGGTATGGCTCCCTTTTTAATGTTTTGAGTTTCATGTCACTGTTGAATCCCTTTGGCTCCTATGCAGGAATGAAAGAGTGTTTCCTATGCTTGTAGGAGTTAATGTGCCTTCTGCTAAGAAACCTTATTCCAGAAATGCTGCAGCTGGAAATGATGAAGGTGCTGATGTGAGGGAAAAAAACCCAAAATACTGGCACTGATGCCTTTTTCCTGGAATATAGGGAGGAAAAAGGGAGATTTACTTTAATAGCCATGTACTTATGGCATTTTTTAAGAAGATTAAGCCACGCTGGAAGATTCCTGAAAGTAACAGGCAGAAATAATGTATTCTGAGGCTATGAAATCAATTATAAAAGAGAGTAGTTAAAAAATCCAGTCCTGATAACAGCGTTGTAAGTGCAGAAAATTACTTTCATGTCATGTTTCACTGGAAGAGAGCTCTAAGTAACACAGAGGTGCTACTTCAATCATTTGCGCCTCAGTAAGTACGGCTAATCAGGGCTTTCCTAGGTAGCAGTACTAATATTAGAAAGGGAGGAAAATATAAGTTAAGTTTAAAGAAAAATGGCTGTTTTGTTTCTGTAATGGCATTTTATAGCTTAGACATTTGTCTTATAACTCCTGCAAATGTACCCTCTCTTCCCACCATGTGAAATCCTGGTTTTGAGGTCCTAGCTTCTGTCAAAGGATGCTGCACACGGTCTCTCCCAAAAGCAGGGGCCACAAACTTTCAAGCTCAAGGTTACTGGAGAGCATTTTTCACTATGGCTATTAATCTTTTACTCCTTGAGGGAGATGACTGATCAGCCTACAGCAAAGCATCATTCTGATTCCCAATCTGAATAGTTAAAATAGCTCTGTGTGCTCAGATAGCTGTGCTAAAATGTACCGTATGGTTGAAATCCATCATTATGTTAGTCACGGTCTAATGCCGGTCATGGTAAACGCTCATCAGTAGTGAGGTGTAAAATCCGAGCAGTGGGAATGGTGCTGCTGCCTGCCTGTCTGCAGAGGGATCACAGAATTTGTTTTGGCACCTTCATCGGTGCTGGCCCCAGCTCTCATTTCTGAAATGGTAATTAGAATATAGCATGAACATACTGGCCACTGGCCCTGATCCTCCAATCCCTGTTGCTGTGCTCGCCCTTTACACATAGGCTAGTTGACTGGGTGAAAACCCTGCCTTCTCAGCTCAGATTTCCTCCTGCTCAGGTCACGCTCGCATTGCATGTGTGCTGGTGATGGAAACGGAGTAGAAGCAGTGGAGACTCGAGCCCCACTGTGGGGGCTCCTGGTAGGAACCTATGTCCTGCTGCCAGCCTTTTCCCTCCTTGCACGCTCAGGTGGATGAGCTCCGCTAGGCACTGCCTTGGTTTAAGTTTCACCTTCAGCTGTCCTCCCTGCCCAGGCAGCACCTGGGCTGCACCTTAGCCATAGCCCAGTGCTCACTGGCCTCAAAGGCTGCACTCTCCTCTCGGAGCAAACGGTGTTATAACAACTGCCTACAGTAGTCCATGTTGTAGCATTGGGTATATGGATCTCTTGATATTTTACCAACAGAAGGGGGGTGAATTAATTTGGCATCTGCTCACTGGCAAGTCTGGCTGCCGCACAGCTGTCTTCTAGAAAGGTGTTTCTGCTGGAGATCTCTGGAAAAAGAAACTGGAG
This sequence comes from Psilopsiagon aurifrons, assembly GCA_025447955.1. Classification (NCBI taxonomy): domain Eukaryota; kingdom Metazoa; phylum Chordata; class Aves; order Psittaciformes; family Psittacidae; genus Psilopsiagon; species Psilopsiagon aurifrons. The sequence goes on from JAOEHY010027174.1 coordinate 5,313, forward strand.
AATTCCTACCAGACTGCTGTTCCTCTGTCCTTGTAGGAGACTTGGTTACTACTTATTTACTACCTGGGCTACAGATTTAATATGTGTCTACTTTTGCATAGCAATCTTCAAGTAGGAGCCTCTTACTCAGGGAAGTATTATTCAAAATTGTTGGATGCTATTAATTGCTCCTTAATTCAAAATTTAAAGTACAACCTGTAATAGCTCCATAGGTAAATATTAGAGTCTGCTTCCTTTTTCTTCACAAAATTTACAGTCTTAAGTCTATCTCAGGAATAATTCTACTTCCACATCATATTCAGTGCATGTCCTTACCCCCACCCTGCCTTTTATGGTAGCATACCCAAAGAGAGACGTTGAATTTGAAGAATATATTGATGATTCAAATGGTCTTTTTGTCAAATGATCTATAACATATAGCATGGTTCAAATGAGTCCTGCAGATGCTGAGACAGGCTGGATGTTTTCTAATGTGCATTTGGGTCCCAGCTCCTGTGAAAGCTTCCATTCTTTGACTTCATAAATTCTAAATCTGTGGAAAGCTTCCAAAGAGAAACAGGGAACCCGGTTTTTGTTAAGATCTATTTTAGCTCCGTCAGTTACTAATTTGGACATTCTCTGCCAATTACTCCTGAGAATATTTACAATTCATATTAAGCAAAATACTGAATAAGTATTTGGAACTATTATTTGTCAGGTATATCGCTTTATTTGCTGAAATAAATGAATAGCTGATGAGATAAAATTGTTACTATGAAATATGGACTAAAGTATTAAGAAGTATGTAGTGATTTTGATGAACCAGTAAATCCAGGATGAGAACTAAATGCAATTAGCGTTTCCCAAACACAGCTTCCTGTCTCTATTATGTATATAGCACATAAAACCCAAGGCTATGGTGAGATGTTGTTGACTGACTACTTAAGCACAAGGATATGCAAAGGGATATTTCATGGATTTTTTTTTTTTATTTTCTTCAAGAGTAATATTTTATCTTTGATCATTTCCTGCCATTCCTCTCTCTCCCTTCCATCTTCCTCATGGAAACTTGTATCTCTCTCAGGAGCTGCTGACCATTTTTGATAATGTAACAGAGATATTTTACTTACAGAGATGGCACAGGTCTTTTAATCCGTACAACTGTCACTTCTCGGTCACTGTCTTCTGGCTCAGTTTTGTCCTCTGCTTCTCCATAGCCACTGTCCTGAGCATCCAGGCTATCATCATGACACTTAAGCAGCAGTTCGTTCTTAGCCCCTTCTCTGTCATCTTGTTCCACCTGTTTCCAGCCCTTGGTCAGCTCTGATACCATGTTTGAACACTTTCTTCTTATGGTTGGAGATAATTTGCCACTAAGGATTTTGTCAATAGCATTTGATTCTTCTTTGAGCTTGGTCATCTCTGAGCTGTTGTTGTTCTCATATCTTTCACTGAGCAGGCTAACATCACCTCCTCGTTCATAGGCTTTACTTACAACTGTTTTGGTCACCTCTTTGCTTTTAATGCTGAACTTTTTGAGGGCTTCATCTGATTCCCTTGATTTTTTTTCAGCTTCTCTTATCGTTACTGATTCCTTTGCTGAGGATTTTTCATCATCTTTTTCTTGGTCCTTCTTGACAGGTAGCATTGGCCATTTTTCAAAGGACTTTTCCTCTATGGGCTGGGCTGATGGGTCTTCTGTAGGGGGAACCCATCCAGATGGCTCTTGGGCTTGCTTTACATGGTGGTCAGATACCCACTGCTGCCATCCTCGCGCCAAGCTGAAGACCATGCTGGCCATTCGAATCTTGTGGACAGCCCTTTTCCCAGGAGTGGTGCTTGCTTTTCCTTCAGGAGCCATGGCGCTGTCTGCTGCCATGCTGGCTTTTCCCCTTCTTATGATAAGCACCTTCTGACTGAACTTCCTGAAGTGAATAATGCCTTCTGAAGAGAGCTACGAAGATTTAAATAGAAGCTGGGGCAGTTTGTACACATGGAAAATATGTGAAACATTTCTCACAAAGATATAGTATCCTCACTGGTATGGAGGTCTTTTTTTAACATGCAGGGTTGCATTTCATCACAGCAGATGAATGATGCATGATGTAAACAACATGACACAGACCTGCACTGGAAATAGTGGGAAATTAACAGCTTCTTTAGTCCCCCTTCCCAGGGACTACTCGATTCTCAATTTGTTGGCAAAGGTCTTATTTTTCTGGAAGTGCAGAACATGGGTTAAAGATACTGGACAGAGTGTCTGAAACTGCTAAATGTGAACTGCTGTCAGTTGCTAACAACTTTGGCCAGAGTTGAGACCCCTCATCATCAGAAGTAAAGAGTGGCCCTCATCAACCAACGTAAAACCTATGATTGAGAACTTTTTAGATACATTCTCCAGGCTATTTCTTCTTATTGCTCATAAGTCCAAAGAAATCCAGGTTTGTTAATTTTTTAAAAGGTATTTATGTGCTCTGTTCCCAGTCATTATCTATTAATGTCCATCTATTTACAACCTACCTTCAAGGAGGTCTGGAAACACTATCATGTTTGATGTCAGCACTAAGGATGAGGGAACCACTATCTCTAGTCTGAGGGTTATACAGAAATATAGAAAGTCTGACTTGATCAGATGGATGAATGATATCCCAGTTTTGGATTTTGAAAAAATCATGTGCAGCTCATTTCATTCCTGACTGCTTTTCAAGAAAGTTATCTATAAAACTTATTTACTTGTGTATTATTTACAGAATAATTTTGTTTATTAGGTACAGTACAGTAAAAAATCAAATTTCTTAGTGAACTTTGTGATTTCTTCATTCCAGAGGACTTTCTGGAGTATGTGTACAATAGTTTAGTGAATTGATACTTACATTTTCGCTTCATAATAATGTCATTTTCCATAGATACAGTCTTATGGTATCTTATTTCTTAGTGCAATGTTTCCTAAATAGGAAAGGAAAATGGCATTGCTTTTTCTATCCATCATACCTAGCAGCTTACAGGATGACCTGTGGCACTTGCCTTTTGGCACTCTGAGGCACACTGAACTTCAAGGAATTCTCTTGGCTTCGTCAGTGTTATGTCAGAGATAAATATGGGCTTTTGGTATTCTGCCTTTTTCTTTTCTATTAAAGGTTGGTCTGTTTGAAGTAAGTTAGATCCTATCCAGCTTTTGCTTAGTAATACAAGACTATGTCATATCTTTGACTTCTAGGCAGAATTCCTCATTAATCTTTGAGGTCATTTCCTCTTCAAAACTGATGACATAATCTAAGCTAGAGTTGCTATTAGATGTTTACTCATACCTTTATTTTAGAAAGATATGCGTCACCCCTGTATACTGTATAATCCCAGCTACTACCAATGGCATCGTAACTGTGAAATGGCATTGTGAGGTATACTGATGCAACTTGATTAAGAAGCATGTGTTACCAAAGGTTTGTTTTGGTGGCATTTTAAGATTAATCAGGAATGGGAGCTTCTTGGGTTTAAAAAGCACACATGTGCATACATGCGTGCACACAGGATAGTGTATGTATCCTAAAATATAATGAAGATGCAAATGAAAGGCAAGAATAACGCACATGCAGACAGGAGTATGACATCAGCTCGTTATACCATTCGCTGCTATTTCTTGAGTATAACGGTAGCCAAGGCTTTAGGAATGAGCTGAAAGCTAAATACAGAGGTAAGGAATGAGGCCAGGGATGGAGTGCAGCAAAACTTCAGTGACTGTGGAAGGACAGTCATGGAGTATAAGGCCAATAGGAAACCCTGTTGTAAGGTAGAATCAGTTCTACCTGCATGTGCTCAGGTTCCTGGTTTACCTGTTTAAAGACTACACAGGCAATCTGTTCCAGTGGTTAACTGACTTAAATGAAACCTTTTCTGAGGCCTAACCGCCACTTCTGTCATGGCACTTTAAGCCTCTGTCACCACTGAGAACAGACATATCCCACCTTTTCTGAGGCACCCTTTCTTTGTGAAGACTGCTGTATTCCTCAATCTTCTAAACAACCTTCCTTCTTCCTAACTTTTCGTGTTGTTTCATGATCCCTAATAATTCTTTTGCCAGTATCTGGGCTTCCTATGCTAAGTCCACATTTTTTTTCAAATGTGATTCCCAAAGTGAGAATGTTATTCTGGTTTAAGCTTGTGCATTTTGCAGGAAAAAAAAAGAGCTGTCTTGTATGATTTACTCCGGATTCATATTCTACTTGCAAGCCTCCAAATTTCCAGCCTTTCCTGCTAAATGGCTGTCTGTATTCACAGAGCTGACTATTCATTCACATGTAACCATCTCTGTGGTTGCTAAATTGTTCAGGTAACGTTTTCAATTTGTCATTACCAATTTAATTTTTAATCCCAGTTCCATTGTCTTCATAAATCTCTTCTCTATTCCACTTTTGGAATCACAAATCTAAATAGAGGATAAGTATAAAGTAGACTCAGTTAATAAGCACATGAATTTTGATAGAGAAATATCGGTACTTATTTTTGTGTGTCTTTCCACTTTATTTTGGAATAATCCAATGAATTTCGCATACGAGATAAAAATACAAAACCCCTTATCATTATCAAGATGTATAGCACCTGCTGCTTTTGCTCATCTTTGGGGGCTGGATCAGATGACCTTCAGGGGTCCTTTCCAACCTAACCAATATTCTGTGATCTTCCAAAGCCTTACTCTTCTGTAAAAAAGAATGAAGATTAATTTAATGTAATTTGTCAAATCAAAATAGCTTTTAAGTGTCCTTGTGACAAAGGCCTCTACTAGGTTTATTGCTGTAATTGCCGTTGAGATTCTTGGGCACTTTTACTCTTATACCGTCTTTGCATGTAGTTGTATTAAAATTCATGGCACTAAAAAAAAATGCATCCCCAAGAAATGCTTGAAATTACAATGCATTTCAAAGACCTTTTTAATAAAGAAACTTTTTTGTCCCTAATGGACTTGGCCTTGGTGTACTGTCATAGTTAACAGACTTAATGCTTACATAGTTTAGATAAATGACAGTGAAAAGTTACAGACTAATGAAAACCACCAAGGTTACAGAACCAAGCTACTATTATATCCTTGTTGCATGACAATATGTTAAGCAAATGTTTAGTTTAAAATTGGTCGCTATTTTAAGCTGAAGTTATAACACCACAGACTGTCCAAAGTGCCAGTGAAACTTTAGTGTAATTATTCCAAGGATAACTAAATTTATGATGCTTAATTTTAGGTGTGTAATGATGTTGCCTTGAAAGTGTTGAATGGTGCCTTATTTTATATGGTGATATTGCCAGCAAAAAGTTAATCATAAAAAAAGTATAAATAATGTCTGAGTCATCCAGTCAGATTCATACTTTCAGGGTTTACACTTTGCAAATATTTTACAGCATTAAGAGTAGAATTTCATGGGTTTTAATTTTTATTCTTAGTGGAATAACAGGCCAAGATTGCACCTACATTTCTGGGCCTAATCTCCCTACTAGCACTTCCAAAAGCCAATAGCCAACGTTTAGAGCACAGATGTGCTTTACACTGAGCCTGGACCACATTACCTATGTGTCTTTCTCTGTGTCTTCCATAACTCATAAGATCACAATGTGTACTCCAATGCACAGTAAGGCTTGGTGAGGGTGATTGCCATGGGCTTTCAGAAGTTCAAAACCTATGCTTGAAGTCAGAGTTGAGGGACTATTTCTTGTAGAGGGTTCATAGAAGAATTAGCAGTTGGAGAAAGTAAATAGATGAGCAGGCTCAACATTTAAGTGTGAAGTTGTAAACTCCCTTTCTTTGCTCTTGGCTGCCAACATTTCCAGCATTTAATCCCTTCAGTACCTTGAGACGAGTCTGCGCATGCTCCTAGGACCTCATTGCTGCTTTTGGATTGCTGCATTTCACTTTATACTTCAGATTTCCTGGATTCAAAGTTATGAAGGAGCAACTGAGAGGTTACCAACGTCAGTCTTAAAAGCTGGGATATTTTCGTTGTTGGGGGGTTTGTTTTTTTGTTTGTGGGTTTTTTCCTTTGGATGGGTTATTCACTACTTAATTGTTTTACTATTTAAAAATCTGTGGGAGACCAGTTTGTCACTGCTTTTTATTTTTGTTTGGTTGTTTTTTTTTTTTTTAATTTAAGTCTGCTTAATTTTAAAAGCAGGAGTGCAGTCTTCATCCATTCCTTTACCTTCTCAGGCATTGACATATAAGCTATTTGATGTTTTGGATGCCTTAAAACAAGGAATTTAATTTTCAACCAATTGCAAATATATGAAAGGTGCTGTCTTTCTCCTCAGGGTTAGTGATGAATAACAAGAACAAGCTGTGTTTCATGATAAAGTATAAACAGCTGCCATTCTCACAGAACCTCAAGACTGAATATTCTTTTCATAGAGTCATTGTTGAAGTACATTGTGTCAGAACATCAAACATTGCCAAAGATCAGAGAAAACCTGGGCAAAGGGTTAAAGTTCTGGATTTCTTTATTTTTAGAGTTCTCATCAAATATATAATTTCTAACAGTAATGAGCAACTGTGTCTCATTCAGCATGCAGTTTCACATACAATTCAGGGGTCTACATTCTAAGAAATGGGCTGCTGTTGTGCCTTTGGACTGGGTCCTCTGTATCCAGAAAAGATAAAGCCAAAAGAGAAAGCAGTCTACACACTGATTCATGCAGTTTCCTATGTCTGTATCCTACATATAGCCATAGTTTGGGTTTTTTTATTTCTGAAATTCTGTTTCACTGGCAAAACTATAGCTGTGTAATTAACAGGGAATCTTGAATCTGCATTTGATTATGTGTCATTTCAGTATTTAATTATATGAGAGATCAGCTCTTACACATGACCTATCATGAGAGCTCCACTTTGTGAAGAAACTGCCAGGAATGCTCTTGTCAGAACCTGAGTTGAAAGGCTGTTACTTGTGGGAGTATAGTGCAGAGGGAGGGAAGACCCACTGTGCAGTAGCAGCAGCTATAGCTAAGGTATTGTAGAGCAGAGCCCCACAGCTCCTCGCACTCTAGGTGAGATGCACTTGAATGTAAGGCAGCCAAATAACAGAAAACAGCCAGTAGAATCTAAATTGGCTGAAGATGAGAATTCAGCCTGATTTTTCACCACAGTCTGGTAGAGAGCTCTTGCTTTTGAGCAGAGAGAAACCCAGCTCATCATTCAGAGATACATCTATGTATAATGAAGTTCCTGTACAAGCCCTGCTACTGAAGTGACAAAACACTTCACTGGTTTGAATATTTTACTCTCCTAAATTTGTCTTCACTTTGCAGAATAAGAAAACTATGATTAGGTGTCATGGGTTCAGCAGTAGCAGTCATTTTTCCCCTTCTTAGTAGTTGGTGCAGCACTGTGTTCTTAACTTGTGGCCTAGGAACAGCGCTGATAACACCAATGTTTTAGTTACTGCTTAGTACATTTTGGTCTGGCCAAGGACTTTCTGAGCCTCA
>JAOEHY010027177.1:0-11216 GCA_025447955.1 Psilopsiagon aurifrons
TTCCCCGCCCCCCCCCCCCCCATATTTTTACATAGATTTTCTTTTTTTTTTTTTCTTCTTCTTTTTTGTTTAACCCCTTTCAGGCTTTTTTTGCAGGCTTTATTTGGCAGTCCTGAGTGACAACATCTCATAAAGTTATTCTTTTAATTTTTAAACACTTTTCAAGAAATGGCAGACTTTCTATTAGTGCATATCTATGTTTATCTTGGGGCATCAGATATGGCACAGACAAATGAACATGTTAATTGAGAGTTTCCTATTTGAAATCCACACTTTCAGCAACAATTCAAGTCACATCTCTCTCCTCTGGTATGTGCTGTGAGATTTGGGGGGATGATATATTACTACTTTGCAGTGAGACGATTGCTCAAAGAAAGACCTTGGTTCTTCAGAAGAACACTATTTTTAAGCCATTGTAACTCCCTAACTGCTTTTGAGAAGATTGTAACCACCAAGAATTTGTGCCCAAAGAGGCAGAGTTCAGCCTGAAGCTTTGAAATACTGATACGATGTGCAATAATAGTAGAATGCCTATCTTTTTAACCATGAAACAGTCTCTGGTTGTTTTCTTGAGGCATGAGAACAGAACAGGACTGATGAGAAATATTTTATATTGTTTTGAACCCACTTTCCCCAGTGATTTTTTAATTCTCAGCTTTTGTAAGAGTTTAAATTAACTCATTCTAAAAATGAGTTAATTTAAAAATAAAGTTTAAATTAATATGAAAATAAATAAATATTTGTTTGTTTGTTTATCAAAAATGCCTGAGGTTTTTGTTTGTTTTTCTCTTTCAGGCAATCAACACCAACATCTGCAACCATGTATAATTCCAAAGCATCTTGTCAACAGCAGACAAATGGGACAAAACTATTGAAGCTTTCCTTTTGTCACTGTAATTACAAGCACAGGTTCAAGAAAGAATTCTAGACTGCTTGCCACCTCCTTTCTCTTCTCTTACGTCTTCCTCACCAACTCAGACTTTGGAGGAAAAACAAGTAACCACAGGATAAGATACAAGCAACCACGATATTTCCATAAAGAAATGACTGAAACTATGGAGAAGACTATTGACGGCAGTCACATTATTTCATTAATTTCCCAGGAATATACTCAGAAAAATTATAAACTTAAAAAAAAATATATATTTTTTTTCTTAAGGAGGTTTGGTACAGTCAGGGTGAACTAATGGTTTGAGCATCAGGAGATCCCAAGTGGTATTACCACTGATTTGCTGCATCACTCAGGAATACTCTCTTTGTTTCAGCACAATCGTTTTCTGATGGAGAGACCTAATATTTATCAATTTGAAAAATGGGGGATTGTGACAACTGCACACTGATTTAACTGTAAGAATTACTTCACAGCATCAAGTACTATGCTTACAAGTTTTATGCATGATATTATCATTGTCCTTTTTTGTTACTGTGGAGGAATAGGTTTTACTTCGCTGTTACAAATAGATGTATTTTCTAAAGCACAAGCAAAACACTTCTTACAGAAGTGTGCTATAAAATGTGTACAGTGGTGCACATGAAGTTATAATTAGCTAATCCTCTGAAAAATTGTTCTTTATTCTGTTAAAGACAATGAAATTGAGTTAAAAAAATTGCATTTTCCTTAAAAGAAACAAATGCAAACATGTATGATTATGCAAACATTTGAAAATATTCTGCTGTGTAGAAAAATGCCAAGGAATTTCAGAATATACAAACTGGACTACTGTCAACTTTAGGAGCAGTAATTTTGGTCACAGGGAAGTTTTTAGTTCTTATCTGAAAATTTAAGTCCTTCATCAGGAGTTATGAAGCAAGCCTGCCTACATATTTTTCAAGGTACAACCATGACTCATTTATGCTATTGTATGTTCCCAACATGTTTTTGTCATACAACATTTTAAAACAAATGGACTAGATTTTTTTTTTTCTTTTTCTGAGATACAAGTTAACCCATGACAATTTCATCAAGGTATTATTATGATGTTGTAGTTTTTAAAGAAATAAAAGAGATTGGACATTATTACAGAAAAAGGAATATCAAGAATTAGAAAAACAAGAAGCAGAAAAGCTTTAAGGATGACTCTGAAGGCATAATGCTAATAGTCAATTGCCTCAGCAAATACATGACTGTTGCCTATGATTTTCTGTAGCATCTGCAGGAGTCACACAGGTGAACCGATTTAATACAAAATGAAAATACTTATGGTAAATCATTAAATTAATAAAGTGCACCAGATCTACCACAACAGTAAATATTTCAAGTGTTTAAAGTAACTTCTATTACTTTCTACACATTTAGTCTCATCTCCCTGTGCCCGCTAGTTGAATAGGACTACTTGTATTCTTGAAAGGAAGCATGTATTTAAGCATATCTAGGAAAAGCTGGAGTTTCTTTTATTAGAGAAAGTAATCAAGTTGGTATGTCCTGTGTCCCACTCCCTTTGAAGATGCTGATGGTGATGGGTGTAGGTATCTTGTTTTCTTCTTATGAGAGGAATAAAGTAGGGAAGGGAAGGGAAAGGAAAGGAATAGGGAAGAGCGCTAGATATCTGTAAGATCAATTTAGGAATTATGGGTTTAATCTGTCAAATGCAGGTCATCTGGCCAATTCAGAAGGGCCTGTATTTACAAGACATCATCTTTGAACAAATATAGATAATGAAAATTTCAAGGCTAGGTCTCTCAGTGTGGTGCACAGGAGGTGCAAAAAAATCCCATTAACTACTAACAGGATTTGTGTCCCTGTGTCTCATGCACCACTTTGAAAATTCACTCTCAGTCATCTGGAAGCAAGGTAATATGCCAGGCATTCAAGATTACATCATTAAAATACAGACAAGAACCTTAATCGGCTATCGTGTAAAAAGTATTAGAAGCATAAAGAATTTTTTATGGTTAAATATTTCATTTCAAGCTTGGATTTTTCTACTGGACCTACCTATATATGAGTGTTTAATCCAATAAATTTGTGTATCTTTACTAATTTATAATTCAGCTTTATAGTTAGTTGGAAATTTTTGCCAATCTTAAGACTACAGATATCTAAAGATCAAAGAATTCCAAGAAACTACTCACAAAATGTTAATAGTTCAATTAGATTTAAAAAAAATAAAAAGCAAACAAAAAAACAATAAACACAAAACTCCACACAACAGAACCAAAACACACACATATGCATGTGCAAATTGCATTTACACTTCATACTGCAAGAGTATGTAATGCTAATAGCAGTCCAGGTAGGTCTTCACATTTTTAAGTTCCTATAATTTCATTCACATCATCAGACTTTTCTTGTGATGGAAATTCTTTTGTTGGGTTTCTCTTAACAGGGGTTTGGATAAACATGTCAGTGAAGTACACAACTTGCATTACAATTTTTTCCTCAACTTGAATGTACTGCTAACTGTAGTAATACTTATTTCTGTCTCACATGAAGAAATTAAATTGGAACATGCCAAGTACATCCAGAGGGGTGTGATGGGTGGTGACCATCAAATCACATTCAATCCATGAATTCATACCACTGACTGACTCAAGTCAAAGCAATACATGCCAGGTCTTCTACTTTAAATAAACTTCTTCCAGATCTTTTACTCAAGAAAAATGCAAGTGGACAGCCAGGAGTCCTAGCTGAATTACATGAATACATCAAAGGTGCATCTTTCTGCAAAAGAAAATTACCTCCAAAAATTCCTTATATCACTTTTCTGTTTTCCAATGGCATGTTCTCTTCCCCAGTCTTATAAAAAATGTCCCACAGTTGGTAAGCCACTCAGGTAAGAAGCTTCTAATCATGAAAAGATGTGCTTGATTTTATAACCATAATCCTTCCTATAGTTGAGTATGAAGAGTTTATTGACATATCTTTTAGTGAGATGAAATCGTATACTATAGAAAATGTTATCATTTCAAATAAGATCACTACATGCATGAAGTGGTGGTGAGTGATACCTGAGAAAACCAAACATTCAAATGTGAAAGATGCTGGCTTTTTATCAGGATGTTTGGTGAAGATGTCCTTGGAGTCACTGTGTACACTGCCAACATCTTGTTCGTCATACTAGTATGTATGATAGCATAGCACTGCCTTTCCTCTAAAACAACACCTGAAGCTGTGCTTAGCCTTTGGAAGAGAAGCTGAAGCCCTTATGAAGCATCTACTGAACCCCAAAAATTTTCTCTGATGACATATTTAAGTCCCGATACATTAGCATTAACGCGCTTTCTGTTTTTACACAAATCTGCGTCCCCAGAAGTCTAGCTTGGAAAATTAGCAGCCACCTCCACAGACTAGCTCTAGCCCAACCAGGCTGTGTGCCCAGCTAAGCAACCCTCTCCTTTTATGCAGAGACCAGAAAAAAAAAAACCAAGAAAATATAAAAGCTTTCCAATTAGGAAAAAAAAAAAACTTTTCCAGAAGTTATCCTTTTTAGACTGCAGGCAGATATTTTTCAGAATTCTTTAAATTTTAAGTATTATTCCCAACTTCTCCATTTTTCTTGAAGTATCAAGTGAGGCAGCTTAGCCAGACAGTCTGTGTGTACTTGACATCACCAATTCTGATACTTGAAGCAACCTCAGGCGATCAGTCCTTGTGAATTTAAGGGATTAGGGTTATGAAGTTTCTTAGGGATATGGCAGAGAATGTGCCTGGCTGCTAACTTGGATATGTATCTTTGTTTATAGTATTTGGCTTTTTATGTGGTAGACAGAAACCAACAATTAGGCATTTACGGTCTCTAGACAGCACATGGGAATACATACAGTGGTAGCACAGAACCCAAACTACGCTAGGAAGCTAAACCGCCCTAGGAAGCTAAGCTAAGTAGGACAGCACCCAAACCACCTAGGAAGTTAAGCACAGAAGATACAGTATCAGATACATACACAGACTGTGTAATGTGTGGTGCTTGAAGTCTGACAGTTGAAAATTCTAAGCAAAAGTATACATTTTCAAATTTTCCACTTATTCAGGGCTGTGGAGAGCTGGGCACCTCATGCACTCTCCTGAAGGTAGTGAGATATCTGTTTTCATTCAAAACTGACTTTTTCCTCTGCAGTGCAATGTCAGCAGGAGACAGAGCTGGGTTTAACTCTTCTTTCACAGTCCAGCCTTGTGGTTCATGCCCAAGGGAGTGCAAGGTAGTCAGGCTATATCCCTTTCTTAGCCTGAAGAAGAATCACCCAGCAGTGCTTCGGTGTTATCAGGCTACTGTTGAGGTAATGGTGGAGGGAGGAGAGACAGTGGCGGTGAATTCAGTCTTTCCTTTCTGTTCAGTTTAACCTGCTCCACAGAAAATAAGAGTCATAGGGTCAGAAAGCAGAGGTCCTGGAAACACGAGTCTAGACCATGCTTCAAAGACAGTTCCTGTATATTATGTGCAACAAATGGTAAAATACATTAGTAATCCTGGAAAAAGGCAATGAGGCTCAAGTTTTGACTTGCTGGATGTTCTTGCAACTATGATACAGAGTCATGCCCCATCCTTGCAGTGGAATATTCTTACCACAAGACTAAATATGGCTATTCTTTTACATAACAAGGCCTCTTACAGAGCTCTGGGTAGTGTAACCTTAGTTAAATGAAAACTGCCCTTAGCTGTTAGCCTTTCTAAAAAGTTTTGCAGACCACCTGAGGTATTTTAAGTGGGAATTATGTAGTCTGAATATTTCATATTACTAATTATCTCCCATAAATCCTTCCTGTGTCCTCAGATAGTTAGGTCTGTTGTAATTGGTCCAGTGCAATTTATAGAAGGTGAGAGAGTGAGTTCACCTTGTTTCAAAATCCTTTCCTATCACAAATTACTCTGTCATTCTAATAGCAATTTAGACCATTGATGGATAAGTTTTCTTCCTTAACAGTTGAAATATCCCAGTAATTGCAGGTCAGGAGCTTATGCAGAACATAGCTATGCATATATAATGATACAACTGGTGGACTCAAAACCAACAAATACGCATACTTCGTATAAAGTACAACAGTTCTATACCTTCCTTCTGAATTGAGGACACAAAATATATTCCCCTGATATGTACATTTTTTAATATTTTGGTGACAGAGACTCATGCAATTTAAACCCATTTTTGCCTCTCTGTCATGGGTTTACAGAGCACAGAATCCACAGTAAATGACTAGGTATCCACTACCTCACCAGTGGCTTCAATAACACGAAGACACGGCACTTGTATTTGGATTCTAGTTTGTGGACTGCTTGACAGCCTTCTTTCCCATAATGTATTCATTGCAAGATATATTGGTTTTGCAATAAAGTTTTTTTTAATTGCTAGCTTTAGAAATATTGAAGTACTCAATTATTTTTATCTAAAAGACTATTATGGGAAAAAAGCAAAAGTTAAAAATGGACAGGGCCATGGCTAGACAAGGATTATGGGCTGCACAGTAAGAGCACCTAGCACTTGATGAAGTGTATAAATAATTAGTAATGCACTTTAAGACAGCTTTCTCTTAGTTTATAGTACCTATGCTCATTTAATTCCAGCTGAAAATACATCCGTTCATTCACAGTGAAGGACAGATCAATTGGCAACCAAGTCAATAAGAAGAGTGATTCATGTTGAAGCAACAAAGGCCAAATATTTTCTGTACATCCACAGATCAGACATTCATTCAAAGATTAGACTCCAGTACAAATTTAGCCTAGCAAAAAGATCATATATGAGATAGACTTCAATGTGGTAGTCTAGTGCCCATAAACGTAGGCATGTGGGTACATGTAATAATTTTTAACACGTAGTTCTGAATATGTGAATGATGTTTATTGGCATGGGCAGATGATTAATAAAAACAAGCAACACTCCATAAATAGGCTGTTTCATTTTTGCTTTTTTTGAAGTTAAATGAATACCCATGTATCTTCTTTTTTTTTGTTCATTTTCTACAGACATTGTTGAGACCAATTTGGTCAGCACAAATGGGTATGAGCTTCAAAATCAATTGGTATCTTCACTAAATTTCACTAAACTGCATCTTGAAAACTTTCATGGAAGTATTTTTACATTTGAAGAAGTATTTTAGCACCTAAAGATGCAGATAGGGCACCTAATGTAAGCTCAATATGACTAAAGATAAATGTGTAAGTTCAATTAGTTTCTCAAATCACTTTGAAATCCTGATCTTGGTAAACTCGTACTTAAAAGGAGGAACAGAAAAAAATCTCGGGAGATATGACCAGATAGCTCTTTACCCATCTCAAATAGTAAGGACTGAGGTCCTTTAAGTTCCATATCAGTCCACTGATTTGCATAATTCCCAAAATTATTAAACAAGTAACAAAGCCAAGGAAGACTGTTCTTTGTTCTAGTGGTTTACAGATCACTTCTGCAAAATGTGTCACCCTAAAGGTCTTTACAGAAACAATACAAAATCAGTTCCTTTTTTCAGTGTATCCTCAGTTCAGACTCTTACACATAAGTTTTTCTGTATTATATTATGTAAATGGGCATTGCTGTCAGCTCCATCTGTGATGCTTGCCTTTTAAGTGAATTACTTCAGTTGGGATGAAGTGGCTCTGCTAAGAGAAGTCTAAATGATACAGAATTACTTCAAGTTTAATAGTTAGGTTTTTTTTGCCAATTGTCATAGCAATTTTTCTGTATCAACACATATAATAAAATGTGCTGTACTATGGATACCATTAAACTGGCGTACACTTTGGACATTCCTTATATTTCTGAGTTTATAGTATGCTGTCTCTAAGCCAACTAGGTAACTGTACAGCTTTCTGATTCTTTCTACACTATATCTCTGAAATAAGAGTCTTTTCTGTCCATTTGCACAGCTATAATTCTCACCAGGTTGTCTTCTATCTTGGTTACAAGGTCATTCCCTCCTTTGGCACTGACAAATATGTTGAACAGGAGCCATACCTTTCTAAGTTCAAAGAGGCTTTCTGCAGAAATGACAGTGTTAAATGCTGGTCTTTCCATTTACATCTGCTACAGAGCTGTATAGACCTGACCTAATACTGAGTCTTAATTTTCTTAAGTAAACAAATCTTTCTACTTTCTTTCATACATACTTTTTTACCTTTCTTGCACTTGATAGTGTTCATATGAATGACAAGACCCATTGTAACAACTTAGGATTTTTTTTCAAGGTGCGAATGCAACACAGCAAAGAGATTGAAGTAGCTGGAAATGCTAAAACTTCTTGTAAGAAGGCTCAGACAACAGGTTTTTGAATAAGATATATATCAAACTAACTGTCAATCAGCTATATAGTATAGTTGTATGAAGACTGTCACTCTTCCATATCAAGGACGAAAAAAAACACAAAACCCTGAAATAACTGTAATTTCTCTTTTAAATGTATGTAGAGAGGAAAAGTGCTGTACCACATCAGTACAATTACAACAGAGATAGTGTAGTTCCTAACTGTCTGCAAAAATCTTTTGAGATTTCCAAACCACATATAACTGTTACTTTAATTTCTAAATATTATACTAATGCATTCTTATAATTTTAATTTTGAGGTGAAATAACATACTTAATTTTAAATGGCTATTTTAAGTAAGGCTGTCAATTGTCTTTAGAGTGGTTTGCTTTTACAAATAAGGAAGACTTGACATATTCAGCAGTTGAGGTAGGCTATACTAAGGTTCAAGCTATGAGACCAATCTGTATCACCTTACTACTGGCTGAACCTCAGGGCAATGCCCAACAAAGTAAGTCTTTCAAGTACTGTGGCATGTGATGAAAGGTAGTGTAGTAGGTGATGTGACTCCATCTTTTCCTCTGAGGGACTGGAAATTCTTTGGCAAAGTTGTCAAAGCTTTTTGGCTAGTGATACACCTGGCACTGCTGGCTTTTTCATTCTTCTGCTCCATACATCCAGAGCAATCCTACCAGGCATCTGGCTAGGTACCCGCAGCCCCCCTTGACCTTGCACACTGGAACCCAGCAGCATAAAAATTCACAGCCTGCCTGCCAGGACTGCCAGTCAGGCAGCGTGACTACCTCTGCCATCAGAGACAGGTGACACCCCATTAAGCGTTGCACTCAGAGGCACTCAGTGCTGGATGTGGTTCATGTTTGTAACATACTGACTTAGCCTTTCCATTCTGCATGTGCTTACCAAGCAACCCATGTGTTAAATGTGTGTTGGTTATGCCAGCAGGTACAAGCGAACATTTTTTTATGGTCCACAAAAAACCTTCCAGGCTGAGAAGTGGTGACCTTGACCACAGGGTGACAGTGCAATGTCTACCAAACTCAAGAGAAACAGTAGTTTGTGCCAGACTCACTATCTGCAGACTCCTCAACAGGAGAAATGCAATTGCAACCTTGTCATGGGTTTGGCAGTGGCAGTCATTTTTCTCCTTCTTGGTGGCTGATGCAGCACTGTGTTTTTGACTTTCCACCTGGGAACAGCACTGATAACGCCAATGTATTCGGTTACTGCTTAGTAATGTTTAGTCTAACCAAGGACTTTCTGAGTCTCATGCTCTGCCAGGGAGGAGGAGAAGCTGGGAGGAAGCAGAGACAGAACACCTGACCCAAACTGAACAAATAGGTATTCCATGCTACAGCATGTCATGCCCAGGATGTACAAAACTGGGGGCAGGAACACGGAAGATTTAGCTCGCTGCTCGGTCATCAGGTATTGAGCATTTGTACTCTCTTCCCTTGTATTTCCCTGGTTATTATTATTACTGGTGGTAGCAGCAGTAGTTTGTGCTATACCTTCGTTACTAAACTGTTCTTATCTCGACCAGTGGGAGTTACATTCTTTCGAGTCTCCTCTTCATCTCTCCAGGAACGGGGCAGGGAAGAAGGATGGGGGAGTGAGTGAGCAAATTGTATGAGTTACGACGTAAACCACGACAAACCTCTTCTTGGTTGCATCTCCACACACTACTGCTACCCTTTGGATTTCACTGAGCAGAAAATACTTAACTGCTATTTAAAGGGTTATCTCTAATGAAACCCATACAATTCTACATTTGTTTCCATTTGAAATTTTCAGTGCTTTCAGTATAAGGTTTCCAGAGATTTTGGCTATACCTAATTAATCAATTCTCATAAAACTTATGTAGTAGCCCTGAGTCCAGCTAGCCAAATTCATTGTGAAATGATTCTGTAGTTATGTGTCTGTAGGCCAGAGCTGGGTGACAACTTCCGGGAAGTATCAGCTCTTTAATGGCTCAAAATTTTCCTGTGATTTATAAATCGCAAGAATGTAAACTGAGAAACTTATAAATATGGGATAATGTTTGAGACAGTGTACAGAAAAGCTGTAGATTCTAGGTGGTGATCTGTACTTCCTCCTTCACTGATAGCTGCTTTCAGGTGCTGAGCTATACTTCATTCAGATTAGGGGCAGCAAAGAATGACTTTGATGGTTCTTACTGAGATGGAAGAGTTTGAGGGCAACATAAACAATGAAAGATAGGAATCTGGTATGGTTCAGGCAGTTTCTATCAGAGAAGAAGATTAAGAAAGAGACTGATGGGTGCTACAGTCTTTTTAAAGTCACAAATTCTTAGACATCTAAGAAGAGTGCATCATGTCATGCTACACATAAGATTGTAAGTAAAGAAAGTTGACTGAAATTTTGGAAAAAGACATAGCGCCCAGTAGAGAGGTCTTAACGGAAAACACCATCCACTTACAAAGAGTAATTAAGTGTTATAAGAAAAGTCATATTTACTATCTAACAGTTAATGTTTTAAGAGTTTCTGAATTTATATCCATCTCAGGTCAAAGAAAGCTGCAGGGTCCAGAAAACTGTGTAAGAGGAAGCAGGACTCCAAATCAGATGTGGGCTGTAGAGGTTCATTTCTCATTTTCCTGTTTTCAGCTGGGATTGTTTTGTTTTTCTTAACAAATAATGATAGAGCACTTCAACTCAGAGCAGCAACATGCACCGAAGGACCCTCGAGTCCTCGACAGGGCTTCCCCAAGGGTCAACAGCTCAGCAGATGCGAGCAGCTGAGTCACAGGGGCGACATCAGGAGAGGCGGCACCAACCCAGACTGGGTAAAAACTGCCCCAGTCGCCATATGACTCAGGCTTGGTCTAGGAGCTGTGCCCTGCCTGCCCCGGCGGTGGTCAGTGCAGGCACCCAGACAGAGTCATGAGAGGGGAGGATGCGGTGCAGAGCTGGGGGAGCAGTGAGCCCCCGCACTGCTCTGCTGAGGGGAGGGTGCGCCATGGGCGGGGCTGCACTCGGTGCGCCCCGGTGGAGGTCCTCCTGC
>JAOEHY010027178.1:2830-14891 GCA_025447955.1 Psilopsiagon aurifrons
TCTGAGCCTCATGCTCTGCCAAGGAGGAGGGGGAGCCGGGAGGAAGCAGAGACAGGGCACCTGACCCAAACTGACCAGAGGTATTCCATACCACAGCACGTCATGCCCAGGATGTAGAAACGGAGAGCAGAGACCCGGAAGGGTGGTGGGGGGTGTGAAAATAGAGGGACACAGTCACTGGCAAGTCTGCATTATAAGGTGGAGCATAACAATAAAACTTAGGGGATTTACAGTGAACAAGTCTAAGAGTACTTTGTACAAGGTAAATATTCAAAATAAAAATCTGACCCAAATTATTACAGCATACAGCCTCTGCATATACATACATCTGCAAGTAACTGCTTATAATATGGGTACCAGATGTCTGTGCAGGTTAACAAAGATAAGTAGTCAAACCCTATCAGACAGGGTGCAGAACATGCAAGAAAGGAACAATTTCTAGACAGAACTTACATTTCTAGATTATGGACTTTCAAAATAGACTTTCATCACATTCTCTACTCAAAAAACATTTCTGGACTTCCTTGTTACCTGTACATATGAATGTTACAAGCAGCTCTGTTTACAAAGGCGTTCAAATACTCTTCACATGTACTCCTTGTCTCTAAAGAAGACAAACATTACCATAATCCACACAGTAGCTCTTATCTTGCTCTCATTGCATAAAGTGACAAGGCAAATAAAGCAACATACACAGTAGATTCTGCAACACCAGTCTGGGGTCAACTATGAGAAGCTATGACTCTGTGCTTCTCCTGGAACCCTCGCAGGGAAATACTACCTTCTAATTAGCTGCACCCTGTTTGATCTAGCAAGTCACAGCTTCTGGATTGAGATAGCAATATACACTTCTCTAAATATTAAAGTAATCCAGAAATCTCAAGCTTCTTTTCTGAAAGTATTTCAAATATTCAGGCTCCTAAGAAGCTTTACAGTAGTGTATCACATGAATGCCCAAAACTTTTTGTAAAGGTGACTCATGTTCCCTAAAAATGTTTTGTTGTGAAACATTTTCCCATGAATCAACTACTTTCCACAATCTTACCATGTTTTGCTTGCTTTACTAACAGTAGTGAAAAGAAAAAAAGCACCAAAATAACTTGTCCCTGATTCCCAGCTTAGGCACTGAAGGTCACAGAGCTCTGACTCAGCTCTTCTTCAATGTCTCAAGTCTACCTCTCCCCAGCCTCAGCAAAATAGTCACTTATATTCAAAAGGGAAGGTTAAGCTGTGCCTCTAAGAGCATTGCTGGATGCTGCAAATAACTTACCTCTTTTTCACGTATCAGAAAAGATCCAACCTATGCTACCCATTCTGGAGACAGGAAGTTGTGGATGCCTGAGAAGCTACAATAGTGATACCACCTACCCGACTTGCAAGAGGACATATAGAAGTAAAATAACAGAGAGCAAGACAGTTGACTTCAAAGCTTTCTTTTTTTTAAAGCAGCTATCCCAGATATGCCACATGAAAACATGTCTTCAAAGACAGAAGAGGTTTTAACATTAATTTCTGTCAAGCTAGAACAATCTTTTCTAAACCACTAACCACTCTGTCTTTCTTACATATCAGCATCTAAACAACACACAAATCTACCAAACCCCAAAGACACTGTGGCACTATGGCTAATTAGCACTGTCTTTCCTTGTACTTCCCAATTTCACTGTACTTTCCCATGAAGTACACGGCAGAAGACTTTGGTAGATTTTATTAGTCAAAGAAAATCACTTCAAAGGTACGCATGCCATGCTCTTACTGAAGTTACTTTAGAGTTGGCAAATGCAAGTACTCTTACCCAGCTCCACAAAGAAACTAAAGAGTACCTCCATACAGAAATTTAAAGCAGAATAGGTTTTGATTTTAAAATGGTGCTGAGGCAGACTTTTACCAGAAGAGAATATTTAAGACACCGCTGCCTCAGATTCTCTAGTGATGGGTTAGCTTCATTTAGAACAGGATTGCTTAGTAAATACTAAGAATTACTGCCCTTTGACCAGAGGTACAAAATACGCAACCTGAGATCCCCCAATACAGAGTCACAGTAACAGAAACCAAAACAAAAACGAGGAAGAAATATCCCAAACCAAATCAAAATAACCCCAAAACCTCAAGAAAAAAAACAACACACACACACACAAACAAACAAAAAAACCCCAACAACAACAACAAAAAAAGCCACATACAAAAAAACCCAACACAACAACCAAAAAAGCCACCAAGGTGCCTCAGGACTTTGTTAGTAAAACCTAATCTTTAATTTTTGCAGGCTACTGGAAGAAAAGTCAGAAAGGCTCCCAGGGCTTTTCTGTTATGACACATGCTACAGGGAAAAGAAGAGCAAAGTGACAGCAGTTACATGAAATAACCATTTAGCATTGTTCTTTGTGACTTTCCTTACCTACATTTCTCAAACACTGCACGGTGACAGCAAATCCTTTCGTTCGTGGCAGTAGGTGATATTTGAGCTTGGGCAGGCCTTTGGCTTCAGCTACCTGCATGCTAATCTGGTGCTTCTGTTCTGTGAACCTTGTGCCCTCGCAATGAATTAGGAACTAAAACCAAGAGAGAACTACAGTTAGACAGCAGCTCATGTCTTCTGCATCTGTTGACCACACGAGTCTCTAATTCCCACCAACACAGACCAAATGAACACTGCTAGCAGGGACACCTCTAGCCAAATACACATTCAGCCAATTTAATTGCCCTGGAGTCTCAACTGCCCCCACCCACCCAACTTGCCATTCTCTGGTTTAAACTCTATCCTTTAGGCTTCAACATCTGTTCTGCTACTTGCTATCAGAATGACTTGATTTCTCTAAATGAGTCACTCCATCTTTAATAAGAGATTAGAAAACACTCAAAACATACCTCCTGTTGCAAATCTCTCACTGACAGTGTAGTGTTTGAGTGTCATAGTATCTAAAACTTCGTAACTGCTTAAACCAAAAATTTCTAAGAAATGCTTCAGTGCATCACTTCAACCTGCTTTCTTTCCCTCACTTCAACCTGCTTGCTGTCACTATTGCATCAGGACTGCTGACAACTGCAGACAGTAGCTACGATGCCAGCGACAGAACTGGTAAGAGATGCATGGCAGTAGATGTAGGACAACTGAAAGCCTCATCCCCTTATGACTGGAAGTGCTCAGACATGAACAATTATAATTTTGCCACTGGCAGGCAAGGGAGAAGAACAGACAGATCTTTGGAGATTTACTACTTGCTCATCTGCTTTCTGCCAAGCCTGAATGTAAACTAACATGTCAGACAGCGCTGCCAAATTGCACAAGCTAAGTCTTCATAAGCCACAGCAAAGATTTAGCCAACAAAGAAAGACTTAAGAAAACTAGCCAAGCAGCCAGCTTCAGATCCAATTCATCAGTAAAAGAGCACTTTTACTCGTGTATCACATGCATAATGTTAAACAGCTAGATGAAACATAGAGAAACTGATGAGAGAATCCTTCTGCTCCATCTTTCTACCTTCCCAGGTGCTATTGCTGTGCATTTTGACATTATGCACCATACAAAGGCAAATTATATCTCCACACTATAGTAATGCCAGATGTACGTTAACAACTGTATGTCTCTCATTACAGATATAGCTCCTTCTTAGTAATGCCTCTATAACAGTACATGAAGAATGATGGCAGTTTGCGCTTACCAATTAAAACTGAAGCGCCTAGGTGTGCAGAAAAGCATTCACACCTTTGAAGAGTCACAGAGCACAGGCTTTGTGAGTTCTCTCCCTGTGAGAAAGACTGGAACTACGAACTAAGAATCGCCCGTATGCTGAACAGCCTCCTGAAGTCACTTAATCGTTATGGAAGCACAGAGCTGTGCTTCAATTGCTTAGTGCTCATCTAAATCAATGACAATTTAAAAAAAAAAAAAAAAAACAAAACCAAAAACGTTTTGTTTCAAAGAATGAGAGATAGAACATCTCTATCTTTACTAGGAAACTGCTTCTCAGGCAATAGTTTCTGTAGGCCCTTGTAAAGCTGCTTAAGATACCATTTCCTTAACTGAATCCCTCTCTCACTATCCAGCTCACAAGAAATAGGATTTTTCTGAATACCAAGAAGTGAAAAAAAATCAAAGGCTTTTCATTCCTTCCAGGAGTAGGAAATGCCAGACAGGCTCCATGCTAAAAAATGGTGACACAAAACATAGCACTTTCCTGTTACTGAAAGGTGACCCCAATCCTCTCCTTGTAACACAGCCAACGGCCCCAAAGGCCACTTCTCTGACAGGCACTTGTTTGTGGCTCCCACTTCTACTGGGCCATGTCTGACCTACCACCTTCACAGGAACGGAAGAATCACAGGGAAATGGAAGGAGGAAATAATAGTTTGAACTCTGCAATCTGAGGTGAGAGGGAAGCTTAGGTAAAGAATACAGCTAATGTGCTTCAATACCACATTGTCGAATGCATCTGATACACTGCTATGAACCCCTACATCTACCGCTCTCAAGCTCCTGTACTTAGAGGACTACAAAGTTTACTGAATTACTTCAGTGGAGGTATTTTTGCAATAACATCTGTAGGGCTCCATACTACAGAGGAAGAAAACAGACAAAACAAACTGCTACACAGAAAATTCAAGAGAAAATTCAATTCTTAGAGAATACGCCTCTGATATTGACAGGAAGCTTATGAATCAGAGTTCTCAGGAGCAACCTTGTGAATGTCACCTATTGTCTATGCCCTTCATACTACTCCAGGCACTACAGCACTTCACACTCCACTTGTTAGTCAAAACTAACTCACCCAAAAGTTTTCAGGGTAGTCCCGGAGATTCAGCAACTTCTGTATGACTGTTTTCCGATCTTCCTCCCACTTACGCTTACAGAAGACTATCTCTAGGAAATACCACATCCAGCCAATGATGGGCATGTAGGAGAGCTCCTTCTTTGCAAGCACTTTGGCACTCTGCAAGACAGAGTTCAATATGCAAATGAAGCAATTATACTACTTACAGTTCTTTGTGGGTATGACACATGAACAGTTAGTTAGATACTAATATATTGATTCATATTGACCAGTCCCAGTTTTCACAGCAGCAAAACAAAGCAATAAAGTTTTCTCATATGACAGAGTAGTGAAATCTAATCTCAGATATCTGCATGAAAGAAAACTTTAAGAATTAAATATACATATGAGCATGTTCACGTGTTTGTCTATGCTACCCCAACACTGAAACTCAAAACACAAGGCAAATTCCTTCAAACACTGAGGAATCCACCCAAAAGACCCAAACTATATAGAATGAAATTCTTAATTCAAACAGACCCTCGGCAGTAGCCCAGCCTTAAAGGACTCAAGTTTTTTTGAGATCTCTTTCAGCTAAACTTGTCCTCAAAGTTGGTACATCTCACCATGATGAAAAACCCCACTATCCTGAATGAGAAGCAGAGCCACAGAGCCATTGCTGAACAATATATTGATGCACACACATGGTTTACCAATGGAAGAAAACATAACCGCTAGAAACAACAGCAGTAGAAATACTTCATTTGTGTTTTGGTTTGTTTAAGAAAGGGCATTAATGCTGAAACTAGCTATCTGCCTTACATTTCACTTTGCTAAGTAATGAATAAAACGGCACAAGTGTGTGTGTGGATATAGAAATTGTTGTTTTGGCATCTCCTGCAAAAAGACCTTTTTTTAAAGGACAGATAGAGCAATTACAGTCCAGTTTCTATTCATGATATCATTATAAGCTATCCCATCAAAGTGCTCTGCAGATAGGTTCCAGGACATCACATTCAATTAGTAGGAATTATTTACTGGTAGAAATTAACATCAATAGAAATTATTTACTTCTATTTTATTGGTCACTGCTGTTAATTTATTGTAAGAGAGTTGACCTAATTCGTTATCTCAGCACATTTCTCTCATCTGTTTTTCTCCCTTGAGAAAGAAAATGCCTTAAATAATTAAGCTATCTAAAAGCTCCTTGGACTGGAAGGCAAGTGCATGTCACATAGCTTCACTAGCAACTGTTATACAGAATTAGATCAGAAGATGACATGAGACAATTACTTTTCTAAGAATGCAGGAACCATTGTTATCAAATGATTAAACACTCTGTAATAAAGTGCTGCCTCTTGATCATTTGAGAATTTCAGTGATGGGATGGCAGCACCACTGAGCCCAGCCTCCTCTTCCAGCTCCCAGACCAGTTCATATGCTCTTCCATTCTTCTCTCCCATACATGCCTGAGGAAGACAGATGAGCCAAGAAACTCCAACTGATGCAAAGCGGGTTCAGCTAAGCAGGGAGGCCTAAAACCTTAGGGAACCACTGCCCACTTCAGCCACAACCAGGCCAGCCATCAGCCACAGCCTAGTGCAAGCCACTGCACAATGAGGCAAACAGCAAGTGTCAGCCCCCAAAACCAGAAAAAAAACATGCTCTTAAAAGTTTATTTACAGTAAGTACTCACTATTGTGAGACCTACCATAAGTGTGCTCTTCATAGAATGCACAAGGCCTCCAGAGCACAGGGGCAGACTATTATTCCTCCCTCCTAGACTTTAGAACACAGGAAACCTAGTCCAAAAAATAAGCTAAAGTAACTATTTCATCATAGCTGTTTTCTAATGTTGGGTATATTTTCAAAAGCGTGTGAGTTAAACAAGGGGCCACTGCTGTTATTCTTTCCCCAGTGAAACAAAGAAATGATGCTGTAAGCTAAGGTGTTGCGTAGTGCAAGTATAACCACAACAGCAGAATAAGTGTTTGAATTCTTCCCCAGGGCACATTCTTATTCATTTTCTGTGCCAACTCATTTTTAAAATTTAAAAGTGCTCTTCTAAACACGTGACAGTATGGCTCCTTAGATGCACATAAAAAGAAACTAAATCACCTAATGCTATTTTGTGCATCTCACCTATCCTAGGAGCAGAAGGAAGGATAATGACATAGAACTAATTAGAGAAAGGAAACTCCTCAGTGCATTACATTGGCAAGATTGCTCTGGTGTGGGAGGAATACATTAGGCCTCCCCTCAGAAGCTATCATCTCTCTTACAATAACCAGAGCTACAAGCTGTTCTGTCTCAGTCATCTACCCATGCACAGCTCCCACGTAAATACCTGAAGGGGAAAATGCAGCTCCAGTTGACTTTGGCCACTAGGTTCTTCTTTACCAACACGCTTTGGCAAAAATGTGACAACCACCTCTAACCTTCAACTTCAGCTTGCTCAAGAGAATAAATTTCATTTTAAAGTGCGTGATGTCTTCCATGTAAATTGTCTTCTTGAAGGAAGTAAAATATTCTCAGTGCCCAGAACTGTGCAATTCCAACAGATGTTTAATGAAATTACCACCTGATGGGGACAATTTGTCTACAGTTATATCATTTTAATCCAGGTTAATATCTTCTGCGCAAGTTTGTTCAGATGAAAATACCCATGAAGGTCTCCTTTTGTGAATGACTGCATTAACATCACATTAAAAAATGTATTATTACAAGCTTACTTTAGATGCACTTGCACAGCTACACTGTCACAGAAAGAAAATCTTGATTTATATATCCAACCTCAGTTATTCAATACTTCTTGATCACGGAATGAAGCAAACAGCATTAAATCAACCTGCAAGCTGAGGATGTATAAAAAATTCGTTCTACAGTTTCAAAACAAATTCATTGCAGTTGTAAACCATTAGCAGTAACAATCAGCCTTGTGAGTGATTTGCTCCCCAGGCTGCCCTCAGCACTGGCATACTTTTGATGATTCTGTTTGCTCTATTTTTGAAATACAGTATTCATTCATATTATACTTTCTGGGACATCAAGATGGAAAGATGTCTCTTTACTCCCTCAAAGCCATTGTTCCAGAAATTTACTTAGGCTCCTACTTTCTAATGCTTCATATTGAATAAAACTCTTCCATGATGGAAAGTGACACAACAGCATTTTAGAGGTCATATGCCTAAGCATATGCTGAAATGGCATGCTAAATACAAATAATAATGTAGCTTTGGCTGCCTACATGAACAATTGCATAATTTAGAATCATTTAGGTTGGAAAAGACCTCTAAGATCAGAGTCCAACCATTAACCTGTCACTGTCAAGTCCAGCACTAAACCATGCCCCTAAGCACCGCATCTACATGTCTTTTAAATACCTCCAGGGATGGTGACTCAACCACTTCCCTGGGCAGCCTGTTCTAGCGCTTGACAACCCTTTCAATGAGGAAATTTTTCCTAGTGTCCAATCTAAAGTTTCCCTGGCACAACTGGAGGCCATTTCCTCTTGTCATAGAATCATAGAATAGTAAGGGTTGGAAAGGGACCTTAAGATCATCTAGTTTCAACTTGCTACTTGGGAAAAGAGACCAACACCTGCTTCACTACAACCTCTTTTCAGGTAGCTGTACAGAATCATAGGGTCTCTCCTGAGTCTCCTCTCCATGCTAAACAGTTCCCTCAGCTGCTCCTTATCGGACTTGTGCTCCAGACCCTTCACCAGCTTTCTTGCTCTTCTCTGGATATGCTCCAGCACCTCAATGTCTCTCTTTTAGTGAGGGGCTCAAAACTGAACACAGTATTTCAGATTCAGCCTCATTCGTGCCGAGTACAGGAGAACGATAACTTCTCTGGTCCTTCTGGCCACACTATTTCTGATAGAGACCAGGATGCTACTGGCCTTGGCCACCCGGGCACAAGCTGGCTCATGTTCAGCCATCTGCTGACCAACACCCTCAGGTCCTTTACCACTAAGCCACTTCCCAGCTACTCTTCCTCAAACTGTAGTGTTGCATGGTGCATAGGACTGTTGTGACCCAAGCGCAGGACCTGGCACTTTGCCTGTTGAACCTCAAAAGGCTCAGTCCATCGATTCAGCCTGTCCAGATCCCCCTGTAGAGCCTTCCTACCCTCGAGCAGATCAACAGTTCCACCCAACTTGGTGTCATCTGCAAACTTACAGAGGGTGCCCTCAATCCCCCGTTCAAATCACTGATAAAGGATATTAAACTAAACTGGTCCCAGCATTGAGCCTGGGGAGCACCACTTGTGACTGGATTTAACTCCATTCACCACCACTCTTTGGGCTTGGCCATTCAGTCAGTTCTTTTACCCAGTGAACAGTACACCTGTCCAAGCCAAGAGCTGCCAATTTATCCAGCAGAATGCTGCGGGAAACAGTGTCAAAGGCTTCACTAAAATCTCAGAATACAACATCCACAGCCTTTCCCTCATCCACTAAGTGGATCACCTTGTCATAGATGGGGACCAGGTTAGTCAAGCAGGACCTGCATTTCACAAACCCATGCTGACTGCGCCTGATCACCTGATTGTCCCCTATGTGCCAAGTGATGGCACTAAAGGTGATCTGTTCTTCCCTGGCACCAAAATCAGCCTGACAGACCTGTAGTTCCCTTGATCCTCCTTCTAGCCCTTCTTGTAGAAGGGTATCACATTTACTAACCTCTATCCAACCAGGAACTCTCCAGTTAGCCAGGACTGCTGATAAATTACTTGGTGAGCACTTCCCCCAGCTTCCTCAGTGATCTTGGGTGAATCCCATCTGGCCCCATAGATTTGCATGTGTCCAAGTGGTGTAGCAGGTCACTGACTTGTATTATGGGGCCTTCATTCTGCTCCTCGTCCCTGTCTTCCAGCCCAGGGGGCTGGATACCCCAAGAACAACTGGTCTTACTATTAAAGACTGAGGCAAAGAAGGCATCAAATACCTCAGCCTTTTCCACATCCTTTGTCACTGTGTTTTCCCCTTCATCCAATAAAGGATGGGAATTCTCCTTAGATCCTCTTTTGTTGCTAATGTATTTATAGAAACATTTTCTCTTATATTTTATGTCAGTAGACAGATTAATCTACTTGGGCTTTGGCCCTTCCAATTTTCTCCCTGCCAATAACCAACCTTACAACATCCTTCTTGTTCTCCTGAGTTCCCTGTCCCTTCTTCCAAAGGTCATAAACTCTTTTTTAACTGAGTTCCAGCCAAAACACTGTCCAGCCCGGCCAGTCATCTCCCCATTGGCTCATCTTTTGGCACATGGGGCAGGCCAGTCCTGCGCCTTTAAGATTTCCTTATTGAAGAATGTCCATCCTTCCTGGACTTCTCTCCCCTTCAGAAGTGCCTCCCATCAGACTTTGTGTACCTTAAACAGGTCAAAGTCTGCTCTCTGGAAGTTCAAGGCTGAAGTTCAGATGACCCCCCTCTTACTACACAAAGTAGCTCTATGATTTTGTGATCATTATGCCCAAGTTGACTTCCAACCATCACATCACCCACAAGTCCTCTATTCACAAACAACAGGTCCAGTCGTACACCTGCCCCAGTTGGCTCACTCGCCAGCTGTGACAGCAAGTTATCTTCCACACGCTCCAGAAACCATCTAGACCATTTCCTCTCTGGTGTACTGCATTTCCAATAGACGTCTAGTAAGCTTAAGTCCCCCACAAGAACAAGGGTTAGCGATTATTAGACTTCTCCCAGTTGCTTACAGAACACTTCATCTGCTCCCATTCTGGTTGGGTGGTTTATAACAGACTGCCACCATGATGTCTGCTTTGCTGGCCTTCTTCCAATTCTTATCCATAAACAACCCTACCATCATTATCATTAAGGTCTAAATAGTCAAAACACCCCCTAACATACTTGAGTACCCCACCATCTCTTCTTCCTTGCCTGTCCCTTCTGAAAGATCTATGGCTACCCACTGCAGCACTCCAGTTGTGTGAGTAATCCCACTATGTTTCTGTGACTGCAGCTATGTCATAGTCTTCCTGCTGCACAACAGCTTCCTGCTCCTCCCTTTGTTGCCTATGCTGTGTGCACTGGTGTAGATGCACTTCAGTTTGCTACTGATCCCACCACCTTTAGGGGGGCAGAAGTCCCAATTCCTACATGACCATTCTCAGGCACTTCCATGGTTTCTAATACATCAGCAGTAATCCCGGCATCTTTGCTGCTGCATGGATCTCCAACCCTACCTTGAGTGAGATGGCAGTCTGAAGGACCTCATGAGCTCACTGTCCCTCAAATATCTGCCTGCCATACCCAAGGGCTTATTTCTACCTGGTTTTATCCCTTTCACCACTAGAATCTAGTCTTAATCTACCAACATATTAAAACGTGCAAGAACTACCATGTTCACATAGCTATCAGTCCCATACCAAAACCTACAAAAATTGTTCACACCTATATTCAAAGCCACACGCAGTTTTTCCAACAGCAAGCTTCAACATAAACAGCTTTTAAATAAAACTTCGGTTTCCTGGCACACAGAAGAGACAGTTAACAGTTAAAAATTATTACATGTGCTTGGCAATTTTTTATGACAAACTAAAAGCCAAGTAGTTAACAACTACTTTTTCATAATGGTTTTCTGCCAAGGAATATAAACTATGGCCTCTTTTGGAAATGCATAAATATTGGTGCCAATACACTGAGCTGCTCAGAACAATGTTTATGTTTTGCCAAGGTAGAAAGACCACCTGCATTAATGACTTAAAACAGACAGCAGAAGATCAACAGATAAAGCAGCAGGTTCAGTTTTAAAGAACACACAAGTTTTGCTAATATAACTGACTTCACCTCAGAAAAATGGGTTACTAAAATTAGTTTAAAGAGCTATTTTATCACTGCTTGGTCAGATCAACCAACAATGCAGAAGAGTACAGTGAATCCTGGCAGGGAGTGTACTAATGTGCTTTTGGTCTAAATCCTGAAGAACACCTCCCTGCTCAGAACATGCCTATGTCTTGATTGCAAGTTCTTGGTGTCCAGTGGGTCTATTTTAAAGAGATGCTTAGCCTATACCTTGAAGAAACTAAATACTGCTGAGGTATTTAAATGCTTATACAGTAGCTAGGCTGTCCATCACTAAGAAGGTGGCAAATCCTACGTCCTGAGTTCAGCAGTAGCAGTCATTTTTTCTCCTTCTTAGTAGCTGGTGCAGTGTTGTGATTTTGACTTTCAGCCTGGGAACAGCACTGATAACACCTATGTTTTTAGTTGCTGCTCAGTAATGTTTACTCTGACCAAGGACTTTCTGAGCCTCATGTTCTGCCAGGGAGGAGGGGAA
>JAOEHY010027180.1:0-29515 GCA_025447955.1 Psilopsiagon aurifrons
ATTCTGTTGGGGTCTTTGTTTTTGTTTTCTTTTACCTTCCTTTTTTTTTTCTTCTGGCTCAAATACTCATTAGATTTGATACCTAAGGTGTGAAGATTTACAATTATCATAGGACTCTCTGCAGTTTGTTTGCTCCCCACAAAAGCAGAGATGATTTTTATTGACCAATCCTTGATCCAAGAGATTAAAGAGAGTACTGTAAGAGCAGTGAAAAGGATAACACCATGGGGGTCAATAGGCTTACTGCTACTTGGAAATGAAAGTGAAGCGTTCCATTGGGAAAGGGGGTAATCTAACATTCTTGCTGGGAACTTGAGAGTTGGTTTTTTTGCCCTTTCTTTTTTATTTTTTTTTATTTTTTTTTTTTTCCGGGAAAAAAATATTCAACTTAGAGTTTTCTCCATGACTTAATACCATGGCCATAATATGAGGTCATTTAGAGGGCACTAGATTTGCCCAACATAATTCTGCACAATGCTTTTTAGCCCAAATAGCCTGGCTGTCACATACTCGCACTCTTGATTGAAATGTTTCTGGTAGACTTTTGGAATGCAGTCTGAGGGCTTAGTGGCTTTATATTTTCAACATGAATACATTTCCTATCTCATACGAAGTTTCTATGAACTACTGTGGAGTTAATGTGTCTTTCTGTTGTTTCTTGAAATGCTGTGAACTTTACACGAGTCCATGCCTGCTGGAAAGCAAAATTTGTCTTCTTGAAATACACACTAATATCCCACTTGTTGTGTGTTGTTTTGCCTTTTTTTTCTTTCTTTCTTTTTCCTTTCTTGTGCAGGCAGTATGATTTTTGTCTTCTGTTTCACTACAGAGAACAAGTGCAGGAAGAACAACAGCTGGTATGACTTTGATTGGGGATGAGCCAAGTGCTTTTGTTTACAGAGTATTCACAGAGACACATGAGGCCAGGCAGAGTACTTGTGTCATGCTTCTTCCTGCCTTTGAAAAATTGCCAAAGAAATCTGATTGAAATTGGCCAGTTGTATTTATTTTGCTGCTTGCCAGAGACAGCTTTGGAGGCTTAGATTATTTTTAACATTTTATTTCCTGCAGGTAAACAGTAAATTAACTATTTTGAGAGTGAAGTGGGCTCAGAAAGTTGTCAGGTTTTTGTGTCCTATGAATCTGTGCCAGATATTACTTAAAGAGCACATTCAATCATTTCACCCAGGAGACTGATTTGCTTTGTCATAAGGAGAAAAAATCATATTTGATTTATCTGGTCACAGCTTGTGAAATTTGGCTTTTCTGCTGGTGCAATGGAAGGTAAGCCTTCCTTTCTTCCAAATCAGAAAACACTTATCTCTGCTTCCAAAAACCTCTCAGAACACTAATGTCTGTTATTTATATATATATCTCTGTATCTAACTATTTATATATTTTTTTTTATTCTTAAAAAATTACGGAGTACTAGGGACTTTTGGCACTTTGTAATATGCGAATTAGACTTAGACTGATTATAAAATTCATGAAGTATCTATACAAAACAACTATTCACAGTCAGGTGATGCGGGGTTTTTACTCTTGGTTTTCTATTTTCAAGGGGTTGTTGTCAACATTAGCTAGATACTTTAAACTCAGTGCTGTTTTTATGTACCCAGATCATGTTAGCTTGTGTAGAAAATCATTACCAGCCTTGCAACTATTCACTACTTGGTCATGGGTGTGTTTTCTAGAGTTTTGTTTGTGTCCCTTGCCTAGTCAGGAAATTGTAGTTCTTAGTTTCATTAATAAGTGTTTTCAATTGGAGCCCAATGAGAAATTCGACCTTTCTGAAAGTTTACAAGACATACTTATTCCCTTCTCTCTATTTTTTTTAGATTTGGTGTTCTAAAATTACACCTTTCTCTTAACCCTTTTGCTGTAGAGTAACTTCATTGTTTTCCACCTCTTAGCTGTAGAAATGGAAATGGGCTGCTATACTGTTGTTCATAGATGATGTGGCTGACTTCCATTCTTTCTTATGATCTGTTTGTTTCACATGTCTCACAATATTTGACTTCTGCTTTTTTTGGGTTTTTGTTTTGGGGAGGTGGGAAAAGGCAGAGGAGGATTTATTTTTATTTTTTTTTTTTCCTCAATTTCTATAACAATTTTTCTTTTTTCTTTTTTTTTTTTAATTTTTTTTATTTTATTTTAATGGTAAGAGAGTAAAACCTGAAAATATAGACTTGACTGAACTCTAAAGCTTTGAAAACTAGAAGACAAATAGAATGCATCCGAAATGTGTACTATGGAAAAACAAAGCCCTTGATATGGAAGTACCTACCTTTCTGAATGCTGCACCTTTGAGTTGATGCTCAGCGAATCTAGCACCATTGCACGGTAGTATATTCAGGAGGAGGATATAGGCAAAAGCCCCTAGTCCAGCAACAAAGGTTAAGGGGTTTACTGGCAATGACTTAAAAATGAAATGACTTTTGTGCTCAATGCTGCTTTTAGGTATAGTGGACAAAAACTGGTATTAACTTTTGTGCTCCCTGAAATCATAATATTTTCTCTAAAAGGTAAGGATTTTTTTTAGAAAGCTATTTTTTTTTTTTTTGCTGTACCTTTTCTTTAATTGGAGAAAGACTCTGTATAAAAGTTTGTAAAACATCTAAGCAAAATTTCTGCTGTGTTTACAATTAAATGGCATGTATTTATAATCCATTTTTACTTGCAGTGTTTGCTAACAGTATGCCTGTTCCTGAAAGTCTAGTAGGATCTACAGACATTTAAAAAAGGGGAGAAAGGGAAAGAGAGAGAAGGAAAATAAGCAGCACAGATTTTTGAGTAACATGACTGGGTTTTAATTTGTCATAGAGAAACTTCATTGCTAATCTCAGTCTGGTACAAAAATAAGCAAGTTTTTTTGTTGCATTCTGTAATTAAGGCACATAGATTTCTCTTGCCAGCAATGTGTTGGGTTTTGGCTACAATAAACTGAAGGATACACCCCATGTTATCAAAAACTTCCTTTCTTCTTTTCCAGTTCAAAACTGAATGACTTATTTTAGCAGTACGGAAGAGCAAGAAAAGCGTTAAATTGAGCTAACTGAACATTGTCAGAAATTGTGAAAGACATGGAAAGTAGGTTAAGGGCATCACTGAAAACAAACAAAAAAAAGATGGCAAGTTCTGCATACTGTATTCATTGTGTGGTGTTATTCCATTGAAATATTTGGGTAGTGAAGGATTGCTGGTTATAAATTTCGACAGCAGCTGACTTAAACTCTGTTCTGGGAATTTGTAGTCCAGTCAGTCTTGGTCTCTGTCTTTAGACTTGCATCTTTCCACTCAGAGGTTGGTTGCCATAATCCATTTCATCTTTGTTGTTTATATTAGGTCATTAGGCTTTCACCAAAAGTAAATACTCGAGGGAATGATGGATACTATAAAAGGGTCAAACCAAAGTGATTAGGACTTCGGTTTGAAATGTATACTGATTATTTCAGTTGACATGAAACTTCACAGGCTGAAGTGGGATTTTTTTGGGTGAGTTGTTTTCCCAGTAGAAGTTTGCGTCTCTTATTTTCAGAGGTATTTCTCTTAAAAACAGACCTTACTGTTAAGTTTTCCTAGCGTATTTGGCAGGTGTGGGAGTCGTGTGTGTTTCCCAATTTGATATTCACTTCAGCATCCCAGGTTCTCTACAAGGTGGTGAGAAATAAAAGAAATATCCTTGAATGACCTGCAGGGTTATGAACTATTATATTCTGTCAAATTAAATATATAATCTAGAAAACATTTTTGTAGTGAATACGTATGTTAGTTACCTCAGTGAAGTAGACATGGGGTAAGGGGGCGAGGAGCATTGTTGCTCAGAAACTGAGTCCTTTAGGGTGTCAACTTCAACCAAATTAAAAAATATGTGCCAGCCTCAAGTTGGCACACTTGGGTTCACTTTACTCTAGTCAATGAGGCACCTTAGCACAGTAAGCACAATAGAGACAGAGATGCCTTGCAACTGACAGAGAGAGAAAAGAGTCTTTTGAGATGAAATGTTAACAGAAGTGAAAATGGTTTGTGGTAGTCTCAAGCTGGCTCTTTTGGGTTCACTTTCCTATAGTTACTGAACTATAGTGCTGTACCTTAACAGAGGAGTCTCAATAAAATTAAAAAGATATCCTAAAAAGGACAGAAGACGAGAGAGACTAAAAGAGAAAGAGAGAGGGAGAGTTCTTTTGATAAGAAGCTTAACAAAAGTGGAAAAAATGGTTTATGTGAATGTTAGTTTTCATGGCAGTCTCAAGCTGACACTTGGGCTCCCTTTATTACAGTCAGTAAGCTACTTTAGCAAACAAAGGAGAATGGAGAGAAGGATGGCTGGAAACAACAGAGCAAGGGAGAGAAGGAGAGACCTCTTTGACAGCTTCTGAAGGAACATGAAATCCCTGCCTCTGTGTTCCCGTTTTTGAAATATTTTCTGTAAGGCAGAGAAACACATGGTTGAATCTTTGTGATGATACTTCATAGATAATTAAATGCTGAGATTTTAAGTTTGTTTAAGCAATATAGCAGCTTATTTGTGCTCAATTAAAAGATGGGGTGAGGGTTGCAAATTGCCTTCTTACCTCTGAAAAGATTTTTTTTTTTTTATCAGGTTGTTTTCAGCTATTAATAATGGCATCAAAACCAGGAAACTGCATTACAGTGTTGCATCAATTTTAAATCCTCTTCATATATAACAATATGTGGTGAAAAATGTCACCAGAAATAAAGTGTGGGGTTTTTAATACTGTACTCATTTGTGTTGAAATCTGAATTGGTGCAGGCTTATATTTACATGTGACTGATGATTGAGTCTGCCTTTCTAAACAGGTGAAAGAAAAATTGCTAAGCTATCTTTTCTCTGAATTTATTCCACTTCTGTGAGTTTTAGATATTCAATTCAGTCTAGTATTTCAAGTTTTAGATATTAAAGTTCTGCCTCTGGCCTATGATTCTCAGTCTTATATGAAAGGAAATAGGCTTGATTAACTTCCTCAAATTTAAGTTTTGCAACATGAACATGTGAGTGAAAAAAGACTTCAGGCCTTTTGTATCTGTTAGGTAAATATGAGGTAAACCAAACCATATCCATCAAAGCTGTAATTAAAAGACCCATGAAAATTGGCAGATTTTTGACCATCATCTATTCACTGTGAATAGGCCATTAGATATCTAGCTGACAAATGTTTTCATTCTGAACCTAATGTGTACTCACCGTCCATCATCTGCAAATTTTGTAGAGGCACACTTTGGAAAGGAAGGTAAGTCACAGTCACAAATTATTCTTGCCCTCCATTAGGCAAATTGTCAACTTTATAGAATCAATAGAAGATTCTTTATAATATACAAATTGGTATGCATCCATGAGCAAAACCAGTAGGACAACCAAGGATGAAGCTTAATCAGAGCGGTACTCGCTTTTAGCAATATTGGATATAATGAAGATGCACTTTGAAACAAGTAGCGTTGAAGCTTCCAACTTCATTTTGTAATGCAAAATTCATGACACTCCAACTCTACTTGTCTTCTAATAAAATTTCTGTATGGAGGGGAAAAATGCTTTAGATACGTAAATGTTAATCTGTTAACCAAGATGATTTAGTTTACAGAAGCATAATCAAAGTAGTCTAAAAGTACGCTATGAATAAATTAACAGAGTGTTTGTGGATGGACTGGTGAATAGGAAAATAATGACAACGTGAACAAACTTCCGTGCTTTTTTGTGAATTGTTCAAATCAGCCTTATGCTCTTTCTCATATTGCGTAATTGTTCATTGAATTTGCGATGCCTGCTCTGATCTGTAAGATGCTAGTTTGAAATGTTTGAACATCAATATAACAAATAAATGAAATGATTTTAATGGAGCAATGTTTAATTCACGATGTCATGAAACTCCTGCAATTCAAAGTTTTAATATCCTTCAGTCAACTAAATATTCAAGAACACCCTATAAGATACTAGAAAATCTGATATTGCCAATTCTTTTTTGAAAACTTGTCATTTTCATTAACATTCAATGAAACACTGTTTAGATTAGTCCCTAAGACCTGAATTTCAGTTATTTTGTTCTGATGGCTCTACGAAAGCCTTTGTTAAAGGCTGGAGACAGCTGAGGATTGAGTTCTATATGTTAGGTCATAGCTAAAAAATTATGAATCAGTTACCTTCTATTTAGATCTTGCCGAAGATATTTTCTGCAGCTTGGCCAGTATTAGAACGGCACAGAGAGCAGATGAAGAAAAATGGGTGAGGATAATAGTGTTTTTTTTTCAACAATGTATTCTTGTGATCCAGATTAATAATGGCTCTTTGGATTTTAAAGCTGGCAGTGATGTACACAAGGAGCTACTGCATAACCATAGGGCTAGGCAGCATAAGGCGTGACCAGTCTTCTGTCATTTTCTTTGTTACTAATCCTATAAACTGTGACAACATCCTCAACTGACTTTGTATCAGCTCATTTAGTTCTGGGAAACCAAACCATTTAACTTGTGCTGGATGAAGAAACAGGAGTCGGAACTACAAAGTGGGAACACACAACTATTCAAAAAAAAATGAAGACTAGAACCAGAAAAGGAGAAAGTTGAACAACAGTGAAATAAAAGAATAGGAGATGAAAAGAGTTTGGAGAAGCAAAGCAAAAACTTGCTGCCGCAAGACAAAGGATTTTTTTCATTCAGGCTTAGCAGTACTGGTCCTGCATTTTGTAGTCCCCTGAATTCTTGCTCAGCATCTTATTGATACTCATTTTGACTAAATGAATGTCTCAGCCCCTGAGTTTTGACGATTTGAGAGAGTAGATCCAAAGCAACCAAATTATTAACTACCTGTGATATGAAGACAACCAATTTTAATTGGTAATGGTAAAACAGGTGGCAAGAGTAAACTTGCAGCACAAAATTAAAATATTCCTTTTTTTCCTGCCTCTCTAATGTGGGTGTGTGTGTGAGAGAGAGACAGACTGACATCCATCTGCTTGGACTACAGAGACTAATGTGAACAAACATGCAGCATACTAAGTGCTCCCCACAACCCCTCAAGAACCAGCATTTCTATTTAGCATTATTGTGTGCCATCCAGTTTTGTATGCTATGGAAATTCTGACTTCCCCCAGACAGTTCGTGTAAATTATGTTAATTATTACTCTCCATTCTCTTCCAAGAAGAGTACTGGTGCTGCTACCTTTGCTTTGTGTAATCATTTTTTTTTACTTTGCTTCTAGTTTGCTTGTAATGAGCTTTAAGGTAAAACTGCTTCAGAAGACAGCATCTCTCTCCCCTTCACTTTATATTTTGAATGATGATTGTTTCTGACATGAAGGCTCTAGATCTTTAAATTGGATATGCTGTTAATGCATTCTTTTCCAAGAAAGGGATTGTGCTTGTCAAAGACAGAGCTTTTTGTGTCTAGGTGAAGAAAACTTCAAGGGTTTAAGGTGCCCCCTCTTGGCTTTGCTTTGATTTACATTTTACGATCAACTGTGTCTCTCAACAAGAAGTCCACTGAGTTACTGTTGATGCATGCATTACACTAGATGTAATTCCTGGAAAACAGCTTTTCTCCTGCTTGTAATGAAGTAAAGATAAAAGAGTATAGAGAACATTCAGAAGTGATAGGATTATAAGACACACTTCTGCTCCACCTAGTACTTGCATAATGGAGAGGGCAGGTCTGTCTGGTAATCTCTATCTCCTGAATGATAATTGATTTTTGGCTAGGACATAATCAAGCTGTCTTATGTGTGCAGTTGCTTGTCTATGTCTGTATCATGCTACTGTGTAATGTCCAACCTGAATTAATACAGCTGGAGCAGATGCTAAATGAATGCATCCAGGCCACTTGTGTCCTATTTTATACTTCAATTCATGATCTGTGTAGGCTGCTTGAGCATTTGATATCCATTTTGGAGTCTCACCATATGCCCTCAAATTTATAGGCTATAAATCCATAATCAACTACTCAGCTGATATTGGTATGGCTTCTTCCAACTCCATGTGAGAGAGGAAGCATTTGGAAATAACCTTTTTGACTAAATGTGCTTGCATGAATGACTACTGGAAAGTCTGAAATATTTCATGTAACAGCCTACCACTAGGGAATAAAAAGAAAGTAGGGAGTTGGCTAGACATACTGGATACTTTCTATAAACTTTTGAAGAGTCCTCAGTACCCATGAACAGTATTCACAGGATTTGAAGCAAAGTCTCCAATAGGCATACAAAAACTTGTTTCAATACTGCATAAATTTCTAGGGGAAAAAAATGATCGGAAACCGATTTCAGCATTGCCTGTCTTTTTTAAAAGAGAGCTCCTTTTGTCTATTGAAGATCAGAAAGTAAGGAGCTATGTTATTTTCTACTATGGGCTCGCCTCCCATAGGGCATTCAAGCATCCTATGCTTTTCCATTCTTTGCCCTGCAGTTCTTGCTCTCTAAAGGCAGCTCATCTTCCCTTCCTGTTCTCCTGTGTCCAAAGTAAAAGGTTTGTTAAAACAGAACATTTAGTTCTGTCTCCATCCCACCTCATTAAATATATGAAATGTCGTTTTAGATGATTGGCAATTCTCCATAAAGATTTCTTTTTTTCCTCATTATTAGAAATGATTGTGGTGAAATGTGTCAGCTTACATCTCTTTGAGCAGATTTCTGTAAATAATACTTTAGGCAGCAGTCAAAGACCACCCTAATTTTCAGCATTTTTGAGACTGCTACTTCCTTTTGCATTTTAATGCTATATGTTTGTACAGTGGTCATAGCATAGCTTGGTTCTCCAAAGTGAGCTTTGTGTTGTAGGAGAGTAGTAAGGTAGAGTATGAACATGAAGAAATTGTTTTGCCTTTTTATTCCTCAGTGTGTTCCAGAAAATGAGTTTTAATATTGGCAACCCCTCTGAATC
This sequence comes from Psilopsiagon aurifrons, assembly GCA_025447955.1. Lineage (NCBI taxonomy): Eukaryota > Metazoa > Chordata > Aves > Psittaciformes > Psittacidae > Psilopsiagon > Psilopsiagon aurifrons. Next base: position 8,887 of record JAOEHY010027180.1, read on the forward strand.
ACAGAATGATTTGGGTTGGAAGGGACCTTAAAATCATTTCATTCCAACCCTCCTGCTATGGGCAGGGACTTCTTGTCCTAGGCCATGTGGCCCAAGGCTCTGTCCAACCTGGCTTTGAACACTGTTAGTAATAGAGCATTTACTACTTCTTTGGGCAACCTCTTCCAGTGCCTCATCACCCTCAGAGTAAAGAACTTCTTCCTTATATCTGACCATAGAAACTCCACTGTTTAAGTTTAAACCTGTTACCCTTTTTCCTTTTGCTACAGTCCCTTATGAAGGGTCCCTCTCCAGCATCCTTGTAGGCCCCCTTCAGGTATCGCTGAGGTCTCCACTGACCTCTGCTGCTGCTATGAGTTCCTCACGCAGTCTTCTCCAGGCTGAACAGCCCCACCTTTCTTAGCACTGTCAAGATTAATAGAGTGCTGAAAAATGTTATTTATGTAAACAGAGTAGTTTGTGTTATGCATCAAAGGCCTCTTCTTGAAGGACTAAATGATTAATCTTTGCTTACATGAATAGCTGTGCTGATTACAGTAGGTTATATTATTGGGGCAGGGCAACATATAATTACATATAAACAGGTTATTTCTGACTGCTCTTCACATGAATGCTTTCTTTCTCTCTGTCTCTTTAGGAAATCGAATCTTCATTGGCTTACAGCTGACTGTATCGGACTCATAAAATAGTCTTTCACTTCTCTCTGGGCATATGCTCTATCATGAATTGTTTCCTTAGAGACAGCAGGCCACCTCATTATGGTCACAATAGACAAATTCCTAAGCATGTGGTCTGCTTTTATGGCCTTGACTTGTACATTTTTTACCTCAGAGACTTGCCACTCATGTTGACACAGATTTGTTGTGCATGATGAAGTGATAAAATCAATGAAGAGAACACGTGTGCTTCTCTAGCTTTCAGAAGGACTTTATTACTTATTGTTTATTGTTGGAACTTAAATCCACTGAACAATTTTCTGCAAAGGTACATTTACTTTTTGGATCTGCTTTATTCTGCCTGCAGCTTAGAAGTTGCTCTTAGTGCATACTGTACGTGTTAGCTTTCCAAAAGTTGCACTGGAAAAGAGAGTGAATATAAATCTATATGTCTTGGCAAGGACTATACCCAAGGGGTGTGGGAGAAGCATTAACTAAACAATTTTTGAAAAACAAGCAACCTGAATGCCAAGCAATTCTGTGTTATTCCTATTATCTTTCTGCCCCCCAAAGTACTTTGCTATTTGAAAGGATAAAACTAACAAAAGCAGAGAATTTTTTATTCTTTCTATTTTAAGATATGCCAGTAACCAGAGAGTTCTGATAAATTTCTTCATGATTTTTAGCAGTAAAGAAAAAAGGAAATGAAACCCACATGTTTACATTTAAAGCAAACAAAGTTACTATAGCAGAGGCCAAAGAAAAAGAATGTCATTTCTGAGGAAACTGAAAGTCTACAGCAGCCATAGTTCCAGGCACCTAACAAAAGGACACAGAAGTCATTTTTATCAATGCAGAGAGTAATGTATTGAAACACTCTAGAATAGGTTGAATGATAAAAATTATGCTACAGGCATAAACAGTATGGCATAGATATTTTTACCAATCAACCTTTAATAGTGACAAAATTCAGTTATACAAAAGAAAAGATTTGAAAGTAATTTTTGTAGAAAATAGAATTGTATTGAACATTACAGAAGTATTTATAGTATGAGAAATCTTGGAATAAAGTGTCATAGTCCATAGGCTTTTGTGTTAAATATTCAAATAATTTCCACTGGTTATTCAGCCCTAAGAAACAAGAGGGCAAGCTACAGTTTGGATGTATTTATAAGCAACCTATGTTGGTGAGTCTCATTGACTTGGTAAAATAAGAGTAACTTAGCAATCTTTTTTTTTTTTTTTTAATTTATTTTTTTTTAATTTGCAAACATTTTAAAGCTTTTTATGGAATAAGGACATTTTCATCAGTTGTAGATTGCTGGACCATTTTCAAATGTACCCCTTCTTTACCTGGAAGCGTGACATTAGAAAATCTACTCATCTTTTTCTTGCTTCTGACATATGGCTCAACTTAGTCCATATGACTCTCAAAGTTTATTCAAATGTAACATAATGGGAGTGCTGGAGAGAAATGGAAAGTATTTGTTTTTTGGGACTGAATTTGACTGGCAGACCACAGTGTAGGTTACTGGCTGATGTATTTAGAAGGCTTTATTTGATAAAGATAAAACTGATTGCACTGAATATGTTAATCTGTCAAAATGTAGGTTGTCTGGAAGAAATAGGTAAAAGGATGAAAAACAACTGGCTCAAACTTTAAATCAGAGAGATAGAAGAAATGAAAAATTGGAGACGAGATGAAGGGTCAAACTTGCTGGAAGACTGACCTCTGCCTTGACTGAAGGCATCTGACTACTGGTTTTTAAGAGAGTATGAAACGTCAGTGTCTTGGTTCTCTACCCCAGGACACATATTACATCTTGTTTTTATTATTTTTGATTAACCAGGATTTTTATAGTTGAGGACCTTGCTACTGAGAGACGAATATAGACCACTGCAGTGCATCATTTTGCCAAGGGCTGAATATGGTCGTGTCTCAGAAGCAGTAGCTGGAGCAGCATGCAGAAGTGTGGTGTGGAACATGACTATTTGAGAGAAAAGCATAGGTTGGTGCTCAGTGAACTGCATTTATAATTTCCTTGCTTGTAGATTTTGTTTCCATTTGATTTTATATGTTTAAAATTAATCTTAATCCAAGGGCTCTTCTGCCTACCCAGCACATACAATTTATGAGGAATTCTACACTGCAAAGGTGAAGAATAACAGTCTGTCAGAGGAATGGATGGGAAACGAGGCCCAGGATCTAAATGCTTGTTCTAGAAAACAGCACTGAATCAGTGCATGTTTTTCTTTCTCTCTAGTGAGCCACTCTGCCATCAGAAGCTCTTCCTCCACTGTCACAAATATGGTTCCATTTTTTGTAAACTTTATGTAAAACAACTGCTATCTCAGAAGATTCATGTGAAGTGCAGCAGTATGGAAAGATTATGCAGTGCTTTTCAACTAATTTCAGTTAAAAATATTGTGTAATTTTTTCACAGATTTGGCAGGTAAATCTTGGTGAAGAAAGGGTTGAAATAAGTTAGAAGATGAAGTAATATTCTAATGAATGAATTAACATTCTTCACTTTCTTCATTTACATCATCTGAGAAAATAAATAGGTCTTTACAGCACCAAGCCTTAAAAACTTGCTTGCTTTTAACTTACTGTAGATGGCCTTGCTGAATCCAGTGAGATTATCTGGTAGCATGTGAAGTTAGGCATGTGCATACACCATTTGCAAAGTCATGACATACTTTTAAATTAGTGACTAGAATAAGGAGGCCGTGGTTCTTGATGGTGACCCCCTGTGCTGTACTCCAGTAAGAGGAGAAATTACTTTGTCTATGAATTTCTGATAAGTTCTGAGAATAGAAATCCTGAGGTACTCAAATCCACCCCACTATGAATTTCAGAGCCTTCATAATCGTGCAAACATTTCAAAAGCAAGCCACCCCCCCGCCTCTCCCACCCCACGCACCCCAACTGTGTGAAAGGAATATGTGCATGCTGCTTAACATGCTCTCAATCCTTAACAGGGATGTGATTATTCTCAACTGATATATTTAAGTATCTACAGAATTATAAAATAGTATAGCATAAACAATTTGGTTTTGGTTTGTCAAGCACAATGGGGGCTTGGAGGGAAAAAATTAAAACAAACAAAAAAAAAACCACAACAACAAAAAAAAAAAAAAACCAAACAACAAACCCCAAACCAGAGTCCTAAAAATTGTACTAAACTTCTCAGCTTTGAGTAATTTGGCTCTTCAGTGTTTCAGGATATTGTCCTCTGCTTTTCTAATTACTTACTTATCAATGCATTTTGAATCAGGGTGGTTTGTTGTTTGTTCTTTTTTTTTTTTTCCATTGTCTCTGGCAACAGTTTTATTGAACACTCATGTTTATTCACTGAAGTGCATTTCACTTGGAATGGAAATACAAAACATTAGTGCAGGCTTTGTGAAATTTACCACTTTTCTGATATGTGGAAAGTACTTGAGATAAGGACATTGTTTCAATAATGCTGGATGTGTGTGTGCCTGTGTAACCATAAGCTCTTCGAACAAATATAGACTGTTTGTCAGTGTTGTCTATATTTAACAGGCTCACTGAATCTGTATGCTTTTTGTCAGACTTCAAGTCTACTGATTTTTTCAAAGATAATCTCTTTCTCCTGGCTGTACTATTTTTTTTTTTTTTCTCTGCTGCTTTTGTTTGTCAGTAACAAGAATTAAAACCTAAAATATCAAGGGAGCTAAGCTATGAAGGGCTGTGCAAAATGGGAACAGGTGCAAAATTTAAGGTTTTTACTTAATCAAATGTTATTTGGCTGAATAATTCGATGTTTCCTCAGATTACAGTTTGGTACAATCGCACTCTGAATATTCAGTATTTCCATTGTATAAACTTGTGAGGCCTAAAATCAATGCAGTTTGTTTAAATAGTAAATGGAAATGGCATTTATAATCTACAAAGCATTAAAACTGCTTACAGATTACATACATCAGTGGCTTATAACCTTTTTTGATTTGTGGCCGCCCAAGTACTTTTCAGTGGAGGAGTGTATCTCTGTGCAGCAATGGTTAACTTACTGCAGTAGGCTTCCTTTTCATAGCAAGGTTGTGTGAACCCAAGGAGTCCGCAGACCACATGTTGAAAATTATTGATCTATATTACTTATATATGACTTGTTCAGTGCTGAAGTATTCCTGCTTTTGAGATGACTCAGTAACACCATGCAATAATCATTGGGAAGGAACTGAAAAAAGAAAATATAACCCTTAAAAGAGGAGACTTGGATCAACAAAATGTTTCCACAATTCAGGAATTAGACCTTCTTGCTGGTAATGATACAATCTCCAAAAATATCCAATTTACACATGGTATGGTACAACAGTTTCTTGCTATCATAGAATCACTGCAGCTGGAAAAATTGGCCCAGTGGTTATTTAGAAGCATCTGAGATTCACTTTGCTTGGTGTTGCCAGTCACAGGATTCCTTGCGCACTAAACTGTTTTAAAGGTATTTAGATTACAACTTCCTGTTGAATAATAAAAAAAAAGGTCATCGCAAGATATAAATCACACACTTCTACCTTGGGCCTTCATTGAATTCTAATACAATAAGTTATAGGCCTGATCTTGAGATAAAGCAACTTGTTGCTGCTTAAAATGAAGATATAGGGTTCTGATGGTAAGATCAACTCCTTCATTGTGCTCAACATCAAACAAGTTGAAATTCAACATCAGCATTTTGCATTTGTTGGTTCCATCGAACAACTTTTAAAATGTTTCTTAGTTTCTTCAGATTTCTACTAGGCAACAGGCTGACTTCATAGTTTAGAAGATACAAGTTGTGGTAAGAGGGTCAATAATAAGAGGATATAAGATGTTCTTCAAAATGGTGAGGGTTTAGAACTGAAGATGCATTGACTGGAGGCAGGTACAGAGCCTGATGCAACTATGTGCTGCTGGAGAGGTATGTGCACCTCCCAGGGCAAGTTGGTTTCACTGGTGAGCAGTTATTTAGGAGGCAGGTGGGTGACCTAGGGTCTTTGAGGATTTGATGATTATTTCAGTAGTCAAGTAAATAAAATATTTTAAAGCATTTCAGTATGAATATGGAATGCTAGGATGTAAAATGAACACTTTTTCCCCCCTCTGGTATTCTTGCGAACAAGTAGCCAATACTCGTGGCGTGTTTCAAAGATTGCATCTAGTAACATCAGAGATGCTGAGTTTCGCACAGTAGTGAAACTGTTGCTTTTCTTGAGTATGTTCTCAAGAGTTTATCACTTCTTGAGCTATTCTTATGCTCTGTGGTTTCTGGGCTTCCCAGTGTGCCGTGTTATGACATTAAGTTCTTTTAAATGTTAAGAAAACTCTTCTTTGTTTCTTTGTCTTGTTCTTTGATAATTTTCTATCAGCTGTTTTTTACTGGTTTCAGAAAATTATAAAAATGACAAGTTTTGAGGCATAATCAGTATTTATGGAGGAAGTAAGAATAAGTAAAATGTGAATTTCTTATGTATTTAATAATATTAACTACACAAAGAAAAGTTATTGTTTGAAGTAATTTGTTCCAGGAAAATTTATCATTTATCTATAGCATACATTTGGAAAGTTGCTTTTTAAAATGCTGTTTTTTTTAATGTATCATGTAATCTTTTCTGGGGGTCTTGTTGCATAAACTGCCTGTCTGTAGGCCACAGTCTAACAGAAGTGTCTATATAAGCAGTCATTCTGAAGTGCTGATTCTGTTATTTGATTTGGGATTAAACAGTCTGTTGCAAGCCATCTGTTTCCCTATGCATGTGTCCTTGAGAGGTTAGATTTCCACAGATATTGCCCCATAACTTTAGCCAGTGTTTGAAAGATCAGAATTAGCCGAGACATATGCCACTGAAATTATCTGTCTTGTCCTGGAGGACTGGCTGGTTTTTGACATCAGTGCCCATGTTGGAGAAAAGTTTACTCTCTCATTGCTGCTGATAGAGAACCCTGCTGCTTTTGGCCAAATGCCACGAGGCTCAGGAGCACATCCTTTGAGGGCATCTGAGCAGTTGATGCTCAGTGAGTGCATCAAAAGCTCTATCAGCTCTTTAAGCCACAGCTCTCCTCAAGAGCTGATCCTTCCAGCGGGTGCTGTGTTACCTGGGACAAACGCAAACTGCTGCTATTACCTGAGCACTTGTCACTGTAACAATTAGGTCAGGAAAATGATATGATTTGGTGTAGGTCCAGGGTTCGGAGGCTTTCTGGAGACTTTAAGTAATCTTTAATGATTGTACTTTGCTCTTATATGTGATATTGTCAGGGTGTTTTTTTGGTGTGTGTGTGTGTGTGTTGTTGTGTTGGTTTCTTCCTTTTTTTTTTCACTCTTCTGTTTATACAGCAGCACATGGGCCCTGGATGTATGTGCGGTGTGTGTATTACTACTGAAGGATGAGTGCTACAATAGTGATCTAGCCCTGTTGGTTTGGTTTAGGTTGAAGAGCAAGTGCTTGAAGGTACTGTGGAAGCCAGTGTGATAAGGTGTCTCTCAGTACTGTTTTCACAGGTGTAATTAGTGCAGTTGCTTAAGCTTGGGATCCTCAGGATATAACTGTGCCACAAGTTACAAAGGTCTTTGCAGGTCTGTACCAGCCATCTAAAAGCTGTCTACAAAACCACTCACAAAATACCCATTCTGGATTGTAAGCTCTCTTTGTTTCAGCTCAGGGCTGGAAGCAAATTCAGGTTTTCTTCTACTTTGGTATTCCATAGGCATAAGAATTTCAGGGCTTGTTTCATACCATACATAGTCTGTAAATTTATGCTACATCCTGCACTACAAAGTGATTATCCATTAAATGTGTCAGAGTTCAAAGGCATTTTTCAGCCAACAGGATAGAGATGATCTTTTGCAGCATTACTTATTTTAACTTTTTTTTTTTTTGTGTAAGTGGTTTCGTGTTTTTTTTTTTTTTTTTATTGTTGAATGTGTTCATTTCAAGTCTTAAGATTCTAAGGTCTGGAAGATACTGGTTCACAATAGGGTATTGTCAAAGTGATAAATCCTATTGAACCTTATGCAATTTTTTGTGAGAAGTTTTTGTCCTTTAATGTTAAAGGCCGGTTTTAAAATGTTTTTGCTTTTACTCAACAATCTGACTACAGAACTACTGATGTTTCTATACTTCTGTGTGGAAATTTGCTAGCTCAGGCTTACACACGCAGCAAATCTGCATTTGTACACACAAACCAGATGACTGATCAAGTTAACGTCTGCAAATTACCCTGTTTATTCACATAAATGCGGTTTTTATGTGTGCAAAACTGATGTGCTTGCAACTTTTGTGGGTTACATTAAGGGATGCTTTCTCTAAATGTATCCCCTAAAATTTAGTTTTTGATTAAAAATACTTACTAGGCAATCCTCCTGATAGAGTTTCCCAATTTACATTTCCAGGTGAAAAGGCAGCTTTAAAACCTTTAAAAGCAGCCATGGAAACAGAGGCTGCACAGAGCTAGGCGGTGACATAGGGCATCACATCTAAGAGGCACATTTAAGGGGGAGCTTGTCAAGAGCAGAAAATGATGCTCGCTCTCTCTTCCTATAGAAATAGTACTGGACTGCTGATGTTATCCTTTACTAGAAATATGAGGATACAAGAAAAATGAGGAATTTTCATAAAGAGAAGAAAAACCTATCTTTTCTGCCTATCCTCTTGGAAACGGGTTTTAGGAAGAATTGAGCCTCCAGTTCTGAAAACGATGATTTCATCTCCAAATACTCAGAGTTTCTGAAGTGTTATTTAAAATATTTATCTTGGATTTTAGTGATGTGCAACACTTCACATAAATAGTCTACATTTTGAAAGATAGTCTTAGGCCTTGATTCCTGCATATAGACTACCTGGGTGTGCATGATTGAAAACTTTGAATTGTTGGCTCTCACAAGATGCTCGTGTCTAGTAGTTTTGTTCACGTCCAGTAAGACTCCTCTTAAGAAAGTAGAGTTTCCATGAAATTCTGGATTTGGTATCCGAATATATTGTTAATCCTTTACAGTGTACTAAATCACCTGCGTTATAAGGAATAGAGAATAGAGATAGTATGAAGTTTTCCTTTTCCACTGAGGGATCCACAGTTTTTCCTCTTTTGTAGAAGTCCAGTGGAAGTACTGCTTCTGAGCTGCATGTAGCTGGCTTTCCTGTTGGTTTACATTACTAGAAAGCTTCCGGTTAGTGGCTCATATTTTCCTTTGGGCTCCTAAGAGTAATGAAATGCTATTCCCTTCATACATAACTACATTGCTATTAAAATTTAAATTATTTTAAGTTATTTAGTTAATAAATATCCCTAAATGTACTTTATGTGAGCCTGCTAAGTTGCATAGTAAACATGCTTTAAAGAAATAGTGAAATCTAATTTTGGGAAGAGGGATCTTCAGTTCTTCCTAAAAATTTCCAGTTTTAGGCAAAGGTTGGGAACAAAAGAGACTGTTTTTCTCAGCCTTCAAAATTTCCATGATACTTTTTAGCAACAGTATCCTGAATTGCATTCTCAGATGAATGGCATAGTTTATATATTCTTAATTCTTGAGGCACTGTGTACCAAGTATTCGTAAGCTCATAAGTAAGGGAAATAACTTGGCAATTGGAAGAAACAAGAGAGGACTTGGTACAGACATAAGATCTTGTAGCATATCTTGTGTTGTTGCTGATGTGGAACATCAAAAACGTTCTTTTTTTTTTTCCCAATATATTAGTACATTGAAGGCTTAATTTTGAGAGGCTTGATTAATCTAAAGGAAAAGATAAGAAGAAACTTTGAAGAAGAAGCTTACAATGCTTAAAAAAAACCAATAAAAAGTCCTTTAAAGAAATCATTTCATCTGTGCCTTGCTCCAACAGAAAAATGATTCCACTCATCTTGCCTATCCTCGTGATTCTTTTCTTGTCATCCTGGATTTAGTGGAATAAACTGTTTCACCTCTCGTGCCTTAGAGCTCATTCTAATTTAGCTGAACTTGATTTCTACGTTTTCAGCACAATCAGGCTGGAATTTTCCTTTTTTGATATTTTTTGGGTTTTACCTCTTTCTATTTTTTTTTTCCAAAGTAATTTCTTCTAATTTGTGGAAGTAAGAAAAATGAAAAAGAAATGATATTCAACTAAATGCTAGGTAGACATAGATTCTATAGGGGAAATTTTTATCTGTGCAGCAATTCCACATTGTTCTGTGTTTATGCTTGAGTTGGTGGACCAAAATGAGAGAGAGAGCTTTTACCAGACCTTTGTGTACAGATTGATATCCTCGTTAAAGAAGATGCAGACTGCTGGGGGCTGTTGCACTTAGAAATTTATATATCTATTGAATAATCTTAAAATCATCATTTACCAGCACCAAACCAGTAATAAACTTTAAGAAAGAGAATATAAACTCAGTTAAGAGTTCATTGAGTTTCCTTGGAAGAGTGGATATAAAGGGAATTAAAATAATCAACTCTTATGTAAATATTTTGTTATTTTTAATATTCCATTATTTTATTCTGTCTTGTTCCACAATAGTTATACATAGCACTGATAAAAATACTCCTAGCCAAGTTTGCTGATAGCATCCATTTACAGAAATGTAGAGCACTTGCTCCCTCTACATTTTCTGGAGATATTTTTATCAATAACTCTTTCAAGTTTAGTCTTAATATCTTTTGTGTGTTTTCATCTCTGCATTTGATTTATTGAGTGAATGGAAGGAAATGTGACTCACCATTCTATCCTTTTGCACCTTGCTTTTTTCAGTCAGTAGGGAGAATAGAAATGATGTAGAAATTCCCTTTTTTATTCTTAGAGGTCACTGCTTTGTTCCATTAAATGATTGCAAAGAATATTAAGTGACTACCTTTAAAATTAAGCACATTAGAATATGTCAAACAAATTTTTCTATGGCACAAAGAAGCGTCAGAAAGACTTTCTCTGAAAAGATTCTCTACCTTGAAATTAACTTGAAATTAATTCTAAGGAAGAAGAAGAAAAAATCAGTTCCAAGAAAGCAGCAAAAACACCAGTCTGTGACTTTTGAAATGGTTTGAGAGTTGGAGTGTGTTGTTTAGTATCACATGCAGTTTTTATTATTGTTTCTAGAGTTGTAGTAACCAGTTAGAGAATTTGTACTTGCTTTTGTTGTATGCTCCCTTGTAGTGATGCTTATGGCTTAGAACTATTTCTCCAGCTCTTCCTCATCTTCTCTAAAGGGGAACTGCATCAGATGAGCATTTGTTATAATTTTTTTGTATTTATTTTTTGGGTGTGTTTTAATTTCATCAGCCTTCATGGTCAAATGACTTTCGGCATGTAGCACAAGCACTACTGGATGAGCCAATGTTTTAAGTGTCAGTCACTGTGAACTGCTCTATGAAACAGGCTTACCAGCTCATAAACCGAAAGCAATCCTATTTTACTGCCGTTTCTAGATTCATAGACTTCTTGCAGCTTGCTACTGTTCTAGCAATGCTTAAGGCCAGACACTTACAGTACTGTAGGTTTTCCTTGATGTTTCTTAGGTAGGGTACATCTTGTATGAATGCTTGTAGCGTTTCATCCAGTATAATGGGATTAGACTTGAGGGTGACTACATCAGAGCTCCTGACAGTTTTCTGCAATATATTGTGCATGAATAGGTCCAATGGATTTTTTGACTTCTGGGTTAGTAGTTTTACAAGCATTATTGCTGTTCCTGTTATGGCAAATTATGAAGGAAAACCCCTTCATTTGCTATGAAAATAATATAATATAATTTATTAATTTTATTCTTTCAGTTGTCTGTATTACTTACAGGTTGCTGTCTCTGTCAGCATTTTTATTCTGTTTGTGCTTTGCAGTTTGCTGAAGGTAGATGTATATTCTGAAAATAAACTTGACTCTATTAAAGTGGCTAACATACAGTGATGTCTCTGTTTTGTAAATTGAGTTCAGGCATAGGCGATCTATCTGTTTGGCAGCAGTGGAGGTGCCTTTTTGCTTGAATTTTACTGTTTAAGCTTTTAGAGTTGCTTTCAAAGGTGGAAGAGGGGTCAGGGTAGCATCAGATTCACACATTACTGTCTTTACTGAATTTATATGAATGACCTCCTTTGAAGATTGAAGAATGTGGCACAAGCATGCATAAAGCCCTTCAGACTTTGAGGAGCGTGATCTTTTGTGCATGATCTTCTAGTTGGCTATTGATATGTTTTTCTATTCACGGATGATGACTTTAGATACATTTGATTAAAGAAAGAAATTAAAATTCAATAACCTCCTTAGTGCCAGTGCACCTCTGCTGAAACCTCTCTAATATTGCTAGAATTACTGTGAGGTTAAGTTGGTGGTTTTGTTTTATTGTGTTTTGGCTGTGTCACCTAGAACTGGAACTGAGCCAACCTACTCTGATTACTGCCTTTTTCTAATCTGTCTAGGTTTCATCCTTCAGCAGGGAGTACAGATGCTCATTCAGAAAAGTTTATCCAATAGGTGCCAGCATAATTAATAAATATTTTCTGCTTTTCGCTAAGAATTGTAATACATAAAGGGCAATCAGCTTTACTCATGAAATTGTAGGCACCAAGGGGGACTTAATGCAAAAAGAGGAGTATCCCATTATTTCTTTCTCATTCTGCATATTGTAGCTAAAGCTGTGAAAAACTAAATGCTACAGTTATAGCCTAATGCAGACACTGAAGTCAGTGGTGGGTCTTCCGATCCTTAGTAGGTTCAGAGCAGTGAAAACAAAAAAGACCCAAGTTCTCAATTTTCTCCTTACTGGAAATCAGAGATGGACATGTCCATAGGAAACAAAGTTGCTGCAAAAATTGAAAGGTCATTCTTTTCTTTACCTAATTATCCTCTTGACTTTATTTCTAATGAATCTGCTGCACCTCCCAGTGCAACTAAAGCAAAACACCTAACATACTATATTTTCTGCAGTTGGAGGAGTGGTAGCATTCTTTCAGATGAGAAACTGGCATATAGGAATGATTTTATTTATTTATTATAAACACTAACTAGTTTTTCCTTTTTTTAAAGATAGCTTACAAATTTATTGTTCTTTCTGTCTCAGAACATTTGACCATACTACTAACATCCTCTACAAGTGCTTGTTGATTTCTTTCAATTCTATATAACCTATCCAAATTTGAATAAACTGTTTATATATAAAACTATTACTGAAGGCATAGGCTGTTACATAAACCCCAATTTCTTGTCCTGTGCCGTAACTATTTATAATAATGGAAAACTTGTGATGTTTTATTTTTGTATCAAAAATGAAATATGTTACTCCCCAGGCAAGTCATATTTTGAAAAGTAGAAATGATTATTGAAATCTGGATGGAAATTGAGAGTTCCTGTTGATTCAAATATGAACTGAACCTAAAGTTGCCATTTAGCTGGGTGGGAAAACCTCTGAATGTGTAAATTCTGCTAACAGTAACAACAGTGGTGTCATTTTAAAGCTATGCAAATAGCTGCTTTTGTGCTTTCTTCCTGATACTGTTGTTACTGAAAAAAAAATACTTTGTGCTGATCTTGGCAGTGAGGAAAAATATGAAAGAGCGAAGCTGAAGAAGAATTGACAGAGACATTTCTCCAGGGGGTGTTTTATGTCTTTTCATTCCTCCTTTTGCGGCTCCAACTGTCCTTGGTTGTCTTCTCCATTCAGCTGGGGAGCTCTCAGAAGGAATTACTTCCTCAGCTGTAGTGCTGCCAGCCAGTACCTGCCCAGCTTGAATCAGTTTTGCTTATATTATGGGGGAAGGAATATTTGCATCAGACCTGCGAGTCTGGGTTTTTTTTTTTTTTCTTTTTTTGACCCTCCATTGAAAGCATTGGTAATTCTGGCAATGTTCCTTTTGTTAAAAATGAATAAATTGCAAACTGAAAATAGAATTTGTAGCAAAAATGCCAGAAAATAAGGGAAATTTCTTTCATTACTTTGTAAATTTCAGGGTTCTTAAGAAATACTTGCTCAATTCTTTTGCCTGTAAGCAAACATGAACATCATGAGGCAGCTTGGATGCAGAGGTGGCAGCTTGCAAAACATATACAATATGGGCAGTAAGATAAGGTGCAGGCTCATTAACTAAAGAAACTAATATCAGATGCCTGGAATTTAAGTAGAAAAGCAGAGCCATCACTTTGTTTGAACCTATGAAATACATAAAGACGTATGCATTTGCAGTATATGATTTATATATATCTATATGCATATGTGTGAATATGGAAATATTTTGTGCTGTATTTTTATAAGCTTTTGGTATGTCTGTATTGAAAAGCAGTATTTGAGGTTTTTCCTACTTGCATCTTTTGCTTTTACATTAAAATTAATTCTTTTTGTCTTGAGGCATAGAGATAGGACTCGGCTTCTTTTCCTTAGTGCTTTTCCAATAGAAGATAACTTGATACTTATAACAGCTTGTCAGTCTGAGAACTGTTAAAATAAGGCTGAAAGAAAGAAAAGCTCCATTTACTGGGGAAACCCCTAGTGGGATGAAAACTGTAGTTCGTTTCTTTGGATAACAAAAGACACTTCCATGTCCTCCTCACTAGCAACTGGTTTTTTTTTTTTGGACACAAAAGGCAGAACGAGGGGGCAAGCAATACCCTTAATTATAACTGCCTTTTCCCGAGAATTTTATCCCACTTTGCTTGCTCTGGCTTAGCAGGACATCCTGCTCTCTTTTACTTAAGTAATAAGAAATATGATTAGGAAGCACAAGTAAAGGGTTAATTTTTCCTCTTTGGAGGCTGTGTGCAGTGCTTGAGGAAGGACAGCAATATGCAATGCAACTTTGACCTTCTCATTGTTCTATAATGTCATTGGCTGGTTACTCCTGTGTGCTTTCACAGCCTCAGCAACTTGCACTGTGGCAAGGAGGGGTCATCAGTGACCACCCAAAATATAGAATAAAAAAAATGATAATTATGGGTTATTTAGGCATCAAAAATGATGTATTGTTCTTGTACAAAGACCAGAAAAGGATGTGGCATTCACCTGTTTTCACAAGTTTATGCTGGGAGGAAAAGCAAACTTAACATGCAGTTTACTGTTTCAGGAGGAAATCTTTCTTTACAAAAATATGAGTACTTTTTTGTATGTGTGTGGGTACTGTTATTATTGTTGAAGACGTGTAATTTGTTATCGCCTTTAATGTTGTAAAATGAAGTTAACATCTTGAGCCAGCTGAAATAATTGTCATATTTCGTGGAAAAAAATCCCTGTTCTGTTTTGTCTCTTTTAACAATCTTTATACCATTAAGTTCTTCAGCGTTCTTGCTGCTACTGCTCCTTTTTTGTTCTCTTTTAATGTTGGTGTCATTGTCATGAAGGGGTAGGATAAAACATATACCAAGATCAAGGTTAGGGGGTGGAGAATTTTGTTCTGACACCTCTGTTCTGAGGACTGAGCAATGATCAGGAAGGGTTTTTCTTAATCTTTTTTTTTTTTTTTCAAAAAAGGCATTATTTGCCAGGGAATAGGTGAGTGGGAAGCCCAAAATGTGGCAGTGGGAACAGAGCAGCCCTACAACTTCACTTGAATAACTCAAGCTTGTGCAGACACAGTTTTGCCATCAGATATGTATGTTCAAGTTATGCACCATCTCTAACGGCAGAATCTGCAAACGTAGAATAGCTGTAAGTTAGTCTATGTAGGCAGGGAGTTAAAAGAATACAGTTAAGAGAAATCTTAATGGAAGAGAGTAGGTTTCTCCTGGTCTGACACTGACTGTTTTCTGCTTCCAAATATGATTTTGAGTCATTTACTTGCTTTATGTGAAGTATATTCCACAATGCCACTCAGAGGGTTGCTATCATGAGCTTTGTATCAATGTCTGACTCTAGCAGTGAAGATATGAAGTAAACCCCCAAGTTCTGTAGTTACTGGCTATAACTAATGCAAAAAATATGCATCATAAAGAAAGAAGCTTGCATAGCACCAGGCATACCAAAATGGATTGTTAACCTATTTTTCAGTGAAGTAAAACTTATGTGCTACGGACTTAGGAATAATGGATGTCCTTTTCCTTTACTTAGTTTACTTAGGTGGTTGATTATAATATAAGGATCATTGTAAACACACTAAGAGAGTGCCAACTATAGAGAAAAAGGTAATTAAAATTAATTGGTAGAGAACTTTCAGCTGGGGCAAATTTAAGGAGAGCAGCAATACAGGTTGCATTGGTTACCTTGTCATAGTTTTCCACTCTAAAAACCAACTTATTTTGTGTTGGTATGAAGATAATACAGTCATTTACTGCTATATTTTGGGTATATGTACTTGGTTTTACCTGTCTGATATGCTTCTGCAGTTAATCTGTCATCTCTGTGGTTTTCATAAGACCCTTGTTCTTTTGGAAGGTTTCAGGTGTAGTGTTGTCAGGGTGGTGTAAAAATTGATTGCATCTTCTAAGGGAGACAATAGCTAGAGAGAAATTAAGTCTTATGTGCCTTATCTTTTGAATGCTATTTTCAGAAAATGTTCATGATCCGTGTCTAAAAATATATACTAAGCACCAAGCTGGTTGCTGCATCATATACAGTATCAAAATGTTTAGGCATTTGAGCTTATTTTGAAGCAGAGATGGAAAAAAAATATACCAGATTTAAATGCATGAAAAGAGTAATCTTCAGTCATTCTCTGAATAATGTAACCATGAATTCTTATTTTGGGGCAACAACATATTGATGACATGTAGTTTCATTGAACCCTTCTTATAGCAAGTAGGCAATGACATATGTGACAAGTGTTTTGGTTTTCAGTTTATTTGAAGTACTTAGTAGTATGATGCACCGATATAATACTTGCAAAATTTTATCTAGTTGGGGGTCCACCCTAACATCCTCTCAGAAATCAGTGATTCCATAAGTGTCGTATAAAAAGTGCTTTATTGCTGCCTCTCATACTCAACTAAACCAGCAGCTTTGGAGATAGACTTAAAGCCATGGGTGTTCTCTTTGGTAGTTTTTGCTACTCAATTTCTGAGTTTTATTCTGTTTTCATAAGAGTGAAGGTATTTCCTATTTAGTCAAAGGTGTTCCGAAATCATGGTTACAAAGGTGTTCCAAGATCATGGTTACTGCTATTTATTTTTGGGCTAATAGTAATTTAAAATGAAAGTATTTCTCTTGGCCTGGCTTCGTTGGCACTTCATTTACAAGAAAGATAGAAGGCATTATTCTCTCTATATGAAGACCTTAAACTAATGCATGCAGTCAAAATTCAGTTCAGATTGAAAGGTGCGTATTTTTAGTTGAAAAAGCAGGAGTGAATTTAAGAAGTCATCTAACGTTATGGTAAATGACTGTGGTTTCCTGTTTGACTGTGAAATTAGGCAACATGACATTCAAAAGTAGTGACAGAAATCCATCCATATACAAAAATTTCCTATGAAAAACTTATCTGAAAAGTCTTTCATGCACTATTTCAGTTGATTAGTGGTAGCTGTTGTACGGTGACCTCTATCACATGGATTTACAATATTCCACAATATCATCCAGGAAAACTGTGCCACGTTCTTAAAAATTTTTGACAGCTTTGGAAGGTAGTCATTGATGTACTCTGTTAAATGCAGACTACAGGGCAGCTTTCTCTTGCAGTATAATTTGCCTTGAATGCAGTTTCTCAGCCATACTAAGTTAAAAATGACTGAAATTATCATGCATTTGTACCTGGCATGCCAGGTACTGTGTAGTGGCCACACTTTTATTTGAGAGAGTTTGAATTATGCATCTCCAGAGTAAAAGGGGGAAAAAGCATTTGAAATATTTAACTTTGTATTTTATGCATTTATTACCCTTTTGATTTGTGGTGTTATGCTTTTGAATGTCAAGATTAATTAGTCACAAATTATACAAGTTTTAATATTTGTAGATGCCAGAATTTGAAAAATAAGCTTCAAAGAACGTGCAAGCAATTATTTTGGTTATTGATGTCAGCCAGTTCTTGTTGAGATACATGAAGAATGTACACTTGCATGCTGAAATTTTAAACCAGCTATTCCATGAACAAGTTGTTCATTTATCACAAGTGCTTCTGCAGGTGCAAGAAGACACCTGAAATTTGGACCAATGGGATGTGAAAGATTTTGTTGCCTACATTGCTTAAGTCTGGCACTTTTCTATTGCTTACAAATTAGCTGTGATAGTTTTTATCTGAAAACTTGGAGGAGAGTTAAGTTAAAGCAGGAAAAACCACAGGAAAAGTAAGGTCTCAAGAATGCAGTATATGCAGAAAGCATGATGAAAATTTTGCATTACAGGCACAATCTCTTCATCCCAGAAACATGCAGACAGTAGTTTTCATCCATTCAGTGGTGGTTTGCTTGCTTGAGAAGTACATACCAGAAAACATTACAAGTTCCGCAAAGTTGCCATGAGCAGCCTCCAAGCGCATGCGCAGTCTGGGCACTATGGTACAAATTCCAGATGATAAAGTATAGATTTTTAACACCAAGTAAATATCACTGTACATGTGGCATCATAAATTCCCTTGTGAATTTCTTTTTGTATGTCTGATCCCAGTTTCTGTTGGAATGTGATGTGCCAGAATTGCAGAGAGTGCTATTGCAATCATGGATACAAATGCCCACAGTGTCTCTTTAAATTTTTTTATATATTTTGCCAGCATGTGCTCTGTAACTATATTTTGGTTCTGCCCTATTACTTATAGCTGCATAAACTGTGAAAAGTTTTAGTCAGTAATTGCTAAAGTTCACAATCACAATATTTTCATTCATGGTGAGGAAAGGGGGGGAGGGGGGAAGGAAGGATTTTTCATGTCTCTCAGATCTATTGCCCTATTCTCCAAATGACAAGTTCCTCACTGATCAACTATACCACCTGCTACTAAAGCTCAGTAATATTAGTCTGTGCAATGGTTTCATTCTCATCTCACACCTCAGAGATCTTGAGCTCAACCCCAGGCATCCCCTGTGTGTTTAAATCAGCTTAACGGCTCATAGAGTGTGCTGATTTCCTTGTAGGCCTCTGTTTTCTCAAAAAGTGATCACCTTTTGCCAATGCCCTCAGGATTAAACAGGGCAGTCTGGTTTTCCTTTTCTGCATTGGCTATACCTTTGTAGTCAATAAAAGACTAACTAGAAAAGAATCAGCTGATGAGAGAATCAATCTTCTGGAAGCCTCCCCACAGTTTTCTCATCATTTTTGTGCCGTCTGTCATCTCAGATTGTAAAATGGAAACCAAAACTCAGTATGTGGGAAGACTTTTAGTGCTCCTTGTTAACAAAAACAGTAAGACCAGGGGTTTTGATCTTATGAGTGTATAGGTAAACAGTAAGCTGTAAGTCTGCACTCTTGAAGTAGCTTTTCCATGTTTCTAATGGAGGTCTGCAAAAAATTATCAAAGAAGTATCACAAAGGTCTCATAACATAGTGTAGTGTAGATATCCATTCTGAGTAGGTCAGGTTAAATCTGAAGTTCTTCTATATAACAATACAGGGGTATCTTAGAGAACAGCTGTACCATTTATCATGGTATAAAAGCCATATAAATAGAAAAAGACTGTAAAGTATCAGTGAAGTTTTTTTCCTTTAGCTACTTGCTAAGTTGAAACAGTGGTCTGTCTTGATAACTAGTATTACACAACAATTTTAAAGTTTTTTGAATAATAGCCTACTTCAAGATGGTTTATAATGACAGATGGACCAACTTAAAAAAGAATTGAAGGTTCATCATAATCATCATTCTTTACAGTTCTACATTTTTCATTCAAATGTATTGCAGCAATTTACCAAATATTAATTCAGTGTTATAATCACCCACCCACGAAGCAGGTCAGCATCCTAGTTTTACAGAAGTTCAAAGCAGGGTGCCGAGAAGTTAAGAGCTGTGAGGAATTAAGAGGTCTGTCAGTATGCACCATAAGGCTCATGCTGGATACTCTATTTTTTTCCCATCATACTTTAAATGTCAGTTGAAATCTGATTTCCTTCCCTGGACTCAAAATCCAGGGATGAGTAACACAATGTGCAGTGGGGTTGTGTTAGTGATTGGTTGACAGTCATGCACAAACACTGAGAAGCAGAAGCGTTTAACTGGCATCATGTAAAGTAGCACAAGTGACTCCATCACCACCTTCAGCAGGAAGTGTCCTCTTTCTCTGTCTGCAGGTGCTCTGAGCATTGACATAATGTTCCCTTTAGAACAGAAGCTCTTCTTATGGTGAAGGCCTATAGCAGACCTTGGTCACTTTCTCATATACCTGGCAGCTGCATAATGTATCTGATGTTGATGAAAAGGTTTAGATACATTACATTAAGGTTCCTTGTTTTGCTGGCAGTGCAAAAAATAAAATACAGAACTGTCCAATAATGATGGTGAATTGCAAGAAGTGAGACACACCCCTCTTGTGGCTTTTAGTTAGCTAAATCACATCTAGTAGTTAGGAAGCCACTAAGAATAGTAGTATCAAATACAGTTTGTCTCCACTGTAAATGCTGCTATAGTTTTATATTAAAAAACAAAAATTTGAAGAAGGGCTTTCCCTTGGGAAGGACGATAATGTGGCTTTATAATAATTTGTAGGTTTTAGAGTAGTCCATTTCACAACCCTGAATCAACACCTGAGAGATTCAGAAGCATGGTAGAAGTACCTGGTTCTATTCTTCTTTTAACAGAGATTCAGACTATAAAATATTTAGCAGGTATTTGACCACTTAAAAGCCCAGGAGATGTCATTCCAGAGCAGATGAGCATCCCCATTAAGAATGTCTGAAAGCTTTCAAACTAACCTTTGTTTATTTCAAAGCTATAGAAATATTGATGGGTTAGACATCAGCAAAGTGTTCCACAAATATATAAGTATCCCTTTGCTTGGGGCATGATGCCACCAAGATGAGTGTAATTGTGATGGTTTTTCATAGCCATCATAGCTTCCTTCATTTCTTGGCAAGTAAAAAATTTGTTCTAGAGGACATACCTATTGAAGGGCACTCATCTTTAGTCAATCATTTTAGGGCACTTTTTGTTTGGGGGGGGGGGGGGGGG
>JAOEHY010027183.1:6407-23125 GCA_025447955.1 Psilopsiagon aurifrons
ATTTAAAAAAAAAAAAAAAAAAAAAAAAAAAAAATGAAAATCCCACCCCCCAAAACAAATTACAGAGTTAATCTTTTGGATTGGTCTATTTCCTAGTCAAAACTCTGATTTAAGCGATAATATTATCATATTCTGCAGGAAAAATAACATCATTGAGGCTTCAAATTGTTTGTGTTTACAAGCTGAAAAACGGCTGCAGTACATTCAATCCTGAAGAAACATATAGCAATCTTAACTCTGTCGCTTCTGACTGGAGTGTAAAACTCAAATCAATTACTTATAAACATTTGTGATAAGATTAATTTAATTTTTTCTTAAACAAAGAGAGTAAATTAAAAGAATCAGCTTATTCCTTCCTACTTTGTAGTGACAAGATTAAAAATTAAATTTATACATATTTCATTTCTACATAATAAAGCCTTTTTGCAAAAAAGAAAAAAATACCACAGTTCATCTAATTAAATCAAAGAAAATTGCCTGCAGCAATGCTACAGTATTACAATTAGATGTCTGCCAAAACCAGCTGTTTGAATTCTTAAACACCACTCCAGTCTTAAATACAAAACATGTTTTTCATCATTTTGTGTGATATCCCTGAAATGTGGGTTTTTTTTCATCACTATTACGTCAGCCTGGAATGCCTTGCTAGACTCTTTACATATTTTCTTCTGTCCTGAAGGAAATGCTGGATGAAGTAAACACAGAATAGTTTTGCTTTATTCTCCATAAGACTACTTATTAATTTTGGCATATAATGTTATGGAAATGAAATAATATAGTTAAAAAAAAAATCTCTGCATTAAAAATTCAATTTTTGTGTAATTATTGTAATTCATGTAGTTCCTAAATAGTCTTTGGAATTAGATATGAAAAAAATAAAAATCCAAGAGACATCCGCTACAAGTAGTTCAGGAGGAGTACTTACAAAAATTTAGGCTGTCCACGTTTACTATCTTTACACAGCCTGATTAGTAGATATAGTTTAAATTTAAACTAATGTCTGCACATCCAGATACCAAATGCCTGAACCAAATGCTGAGCTCACCCCCAGACTTCCTCTGTAACCTGTGCAAGTCCTAATTTTCCCCATGTCTGTAAAATGGCAGAATAATACTTCCTACCTGACATGGGTGTTGTCAGGCTAAAATCCACAGAAGAGTATCAGACACTCAGATACTAGATGTAATAAGGATAGATAAAGAGACAGGCTGAAAACAGAAAAGACTGGATAAATAAGTTGCTATGCTACAGTAAAGGCAATTCATTTAAGCATTGTTTAGTGGAAAGAGAGTTGAGTTACAAGTTACTGTTGTCTGACAGGTGAAAAATGTACTCCAAAAAGCACTAAGCTAGATTTCAGCTAACCCTAAACCTTCAATTTAAAGAACAGTAAATTTTCAAAGCTTTGTGGAATATAACCAGTAAAATAATAAAGATAATATGCAAGTGATGACTGAGGTTGTGTGTGTTAGGACTTTCCTACGTGATTGTAAGCATGAAAACTAGAACAATATTCACCTTACCGTCTTCAATCTGTCTTACTCCTGTCTTCCAAGTTCTTATGCTCCATAGAACAAGTATGCCTGTTATCTCCACTGAACTCTCACAGGTCACATACAGGCATACTCCCTTTAGATTCTTCCAGTTGACTCAGCTGAGCCTGGGCTAATATTAAATTGTATTCATCTCTCCAGGGAAAGTTCTCATTGACCATCTGATGACACCACTTCCACTGATCTGTATTAGAGGAAAATGTTCATACTACAGTTTTATGCCTGTCTGACCAAAAATCTGTGTTACATAAGGGCTCGGGATCCTGAGACCTTGCAAACAACTTTGCGCAAACATATCTGTTTGTGATGTCTTTACCTGGATATGAGACAGATGTTCTGCCCTCTGCACTTGCCTTTCAATAACTTCCATAAGATCAAAGCTGTTTAAGGTGGGGGAAAAAAAAATCAAACAAAGAAAAAAGTAAAACCATCCATGAAAACGGATTAAAAGCATTCATTTGTTTTTCTTTATTCCCTAGATTGGGTGCCTGTTGTGGTTTAAGCCCAGCTGTAACTCAGAACCACACAACCGCTCTCTCACTCCCCCCATTCCTCTCCCCAGCTCCCGGAGGGATGGGGAGGAGAATTGAAAGAATGTAACTCCCACGGATTGAGATAAGAACAGTTCAGTAACTAAAGTATAACACAAACCACTGCTGCTACCACCAATAATGATAATGATAAGGGAAATAACGAGGGAAAAGAATACAAGCACTCACCATCTGCCTACCAATACCTAGCCTGACCCAGCAGTGATCTAATCCTTTTGGGTCACTGCCCCCAGTTTATATATTGTGCATGACGCACTGTGGTATGGAATAACTCTTTGGTCAGTTTTGGTCAGGTGTCCTGTCTCTGCTTCATCCCGGCATCCCCTTCTCCCTGGCAGAGCAAGAAAAGAGAAGACCAAGAAAGTCCTTGGTCAGAGTAAACATTACTAAGCAGCAACTAAAAACATTGGTGTTATCAGAGCAGTTCCCAGGCCAAAAGTCAAAACCACACCACTGCACCAGCTACTAAGAATGAGAAAAAATGTCTACTACTGCTTTTCCTAACCTAGGACAGTGCCACAGGCAGATGCCCAGTCCTCTGGTCAAGTGAGCAAATCTTTTTAAATAACTGTCAGACACAATCCTCTTGCTTCATTTTGTCCCCTGCTACTGTCTCATATGGGATTGTGCACACTAGAAATGCCTGGGGGATCTACACTCAAATTTAAAAGCAGACAGAATGCAAAGACATTGGGCACATACCAATATCATGTTTAAAAGAGACATAAATGCAGACGCAGGACCCAGCAAGGGACCAAAGGTGTTGCCTCTGGCTGGATAACTAGAGACTAATCAGAACAGATAGTATTAATGCTCCATTATTTAACTTTTTTTTTATATAATTTTTTCCTCCATACTTTATGTTCATGAAAAAAGCAACAGATAAGTTTTTGGACTGCATTACTGAGAATGTTAGGATTAATTAAAATTCAGTCATGCATATTTGGATAAAAGTTGTCAAATAGACCTTGGTTACTCAGGCATGGGCTTTTGATTGCAGAACACCTTGATAAGACCAGGAAGAATGGAAGTTGCAGAATGCTGTTCACAATAAAATGGACACTTGCATTTAGATTAGTAATCAATAGGACACTTCCAGAAATCCATTACTCTTGACATTACCATGAAAGCTTGCTGTCTAATTCACCACCTAAAGACACTAAGCCTCTAAGCATGAGGTGTATTCCCAAAGGAGTCCATCCAGTACGTTTGCTTACAACACAGCCTACAGATAAGGCTCTGACTAAAACATGACTTGAGGGCAATAAGGCCTCCTATTACAATCCCAAAGGACAAATGTTTGAAACTCAAGTTGAATTCCTTTTTCAGATTCCTGTCTGAGTCAATTTCTGATTGCAGTATTTGTACATTTCTGTAGGGCCTAATGTTTCTTCATTCCTGTGGCAATGAACCTTTGCAGTACAAGCTTTCAGCAGTATACCAATATCCAGGTAGGTCAGCTGAACATGTTCAACTTTGACAAATGGTCCATATCCCCTTGTGCTAGAGGGAGGGTTTGTGAGATTGCAGATATGCATCATATTACATTCACCAAACTTTGTGGTAATTACTGAAATTCAGTAGCTTTTTAAGAACTTACAGTAGCAAATGGCAGTTTCTTAAAAAGGAAAGTGTCTGTGAGTTTGTTACTGGCAGTAGT
The DNA here is from genome assembly GCA_025447955.1 of Psilopsiagon aurifrons. Taxonomy (NCBI): domain Eukaryota; kingdom Metazoa; phylum Chordata; class Aves; order Psittaciformes; family Psittacidae; genus Psilopsiagon; species Psilopsiagon aurifrons. Next base: position 10,172 of record JAOEHY010027183.1, read on the forward strand.
TGTGGCTGTCTATTCAAGACCAGAATTTTTTTTTTTTTTTTGCAAATAAACCTCTTGGAATACACAATGTTATTATGTTACTGATTTCTACTATTACCTGAACTATAGACAAGTCTAATGCAAGGAATGAGTAACAGAAGAAAAGATCTGGTGCCAGAACTTTTGGCATAGCTGCAGATACCTCTATTTTATTTTCTAGTCCTCTAATGCATGCCTTGTAGAATAAAAACTTGGATTTCACCAGCAGCCTGTTAGATCACTAGCAAAAATTTTCTAAATGAAATGATGAGACATAGCACAACATTATTTCCAGTGCTTATAAGTGAGCTGCATCTCCCTTTCTGTCTGGATTTTTCTAAAAAGAATGCTTATTTATGTTGAAGTAAGCTATCCTCTAAGAGCACTATGGACTGAGCAAGCCTTTTCTGATCAATTCTTGTCTTTCAAAGCGGTGCCACTCAAACTCTCAGAAATCTGTTGTACGTGTTTGTGCAAGGTGAAGTGTATTTCATTGTCCTTTCTACTTTTATCTGGATAGCTGGAGAACCTTACCATCCACTGTAGAGTGCAGTTACCAGTGGGAAGTCTCCCCTTATCCTTTTGATGAAAGGTTGTGTGCTGGTTTTGGCTGAAGTAGATTTAATTTGTTCTTAGTTGCCAGCTGGGATTAAACCATGGCAGGTTGTTTAAAAGCAGTACCAGACATGAACCAGAGACATACTGCAAGTTACAAAAGCAGAGCATCTGGGGGTAAGTATAACACTTGGAGAGACTGAACAATAACAAAAGTAAAAGTGAACCATGTTGTTATGTAATAAAGCTTAGCACTTTTGATGAATTAAGGATTACTATTTGCACATTAAAAATAGAGAAGACCACAGAGACCACTAAAGCTGGGATTAGAATGTGTAAAGCCCTGAATCCCAGATCTTGCCTTCAACCACTAAACCACATCTTCTATAGTTAGACCTTTTTAAGTCATAGAGCTGCTTATTACTCAACGTTCTGCAAGCACTTAAGCACCCTGCTGAATCAAGGCCCACCTCCCAGAGACCAAAGCCTGCAGTTCTTACTCAGGCATTTATCCTTTGTAATCATGTAACTGGAATATGTCTACAGTAAAACACAGCCATTTTCTGCACTGGAGAAATAAAATCATTAGAACCTCCAGAGTTCATAGCCTGATTTCTAGTGCATCACTCTGGTTTTAAGACAAAATCACTTCACTCAAAACGATTGCACCGTTCAAAAGTGGAATGTAACAGAGAATCAGGCCCAAAATCCCAAGTCAAAATGTTATGCAGTCTTGCTGAGAGTATCATGCTTTCTCATCCATAACCATTGTGCTTGGTATTGCTACCACCACCCTGCTGCTGACTGAGGTCTACACTGGTATCTTTAAGAATTACCAACAATCTCACTGGGAACCTGCCCATGCAGTCCTTTTCCACTTGATTGTATTTGATTTGTAAGAAATAATATTTTAACTTGTATTAAATAGTTATCTACATGCTGGAACCTGATCTTAAGACTCTGACATACGGATTTCTAGTCATGTTTAGCTGGCTATAATTTTTCATCTGGAGGGCATCTTCTATATGCAAGCTGGATGAATGGGTTATTTTATGTTAGATTGCCAATGAATGTCCATCATAGGCTTTAAAGAAAGAAATAAAGAAAGTATATTAGCTCATGTAGACTCTGTCTCTCACATTTCCATTTACTCAAGACCCATTTGAAGTTCTCTTTCTGTCTGCTCCGATAAATGGCCAGCTGTCTCCTATGCATAACGTATGCATTGTGGCAGGAGAAGTGGTATTTGGTAACCATATGTGTGATAACTTGTGTGAGAAACAGTCACCTGTGTGTTCATTCTGCATTAGTTAGTTAGCCCTCTGCATCTCTTGGGTACTGTCTATAGTATGTAGCACACCGAAAGAGCCAGAGTGGTTGAAACAACAGTTTTAACCTCTTACATCTGCTTGATGGTGCAATGATAAGCACATTTAAGCCCTGTGCTATTCCAGGGCCTAATAGACTGGGCAAGAGACAGATTTCATTTAATATGGAGGGCTGCAGAGACAGTGCTTCGCCGCACTATCACTTAATTTATTCAACATAACCCAGTATTTGGGGCTACAGTGGCTGCAGTTGCATCATAGGAAGAATTGCCAAAAGTATTGCAGAAGTCTTGTCTATATTAAAGATGTTCCAGTTAATTAACCTTTTAGTTGCTGTCCTGCCATCTCTCTGTGAACTCATTTCAGCTGAAATTCACTGGTCAGCTCAGAATACATGCTTCTCAAAACTTGTGTTGAAGACTATGAAATGTTCGATGAAGAGATGGAAGGGTCTGGTTAGGATCAATATAGGTGAGGAGAACAATCAAAGTACATTCTGGCTTTTCCCAGATTTGAGGAAGCCTTTCCTTGCTTGGCATATTTAACCCAAGTTGTTGAAGGAAAGGTAACTAACAGACTCAGAGATGGGCAGATCTGATAGGAGCAATATGCTTGCTCCAAGTTAACTGCATATACACAGCTCTCTAACGTGTGGAAAATTCTCCGCTGAGCCCTCATTCAGCCTCCCATTTAAAGAGGGGGAAATGAGAGGGAAAAAAAGAAAGGAGATGCTTCTACCCTCCCTAGCTAAAAGATCCTTGCCTCTGAAAAGCAGCCACAGTGGTGAGGAGGTGGCTGTGTGTTACCGTGGCATTATTCCAAGTGCAGGAATCTTTCAAGAGTCAGCATCTTCCCTGTTCCTATCCCTGCTCTCCCTCCCACTAGGGCAGATGCCATTTGCCTATCAGGCCACCTTGCATGGTGTTGTGGGGTCACTTACCCCGTCTGTCTGGGGCAAATGGAATTAGAGATAAATGAAACAAAATTATAAAAGTCTGCATGGGCTGCCATCGCATTCTCTGCTGAATGCTGAGCTCACAGAACTTCATTGACTTCTGTACACCTAAAGGACAATAGTGTTGTGCAATCTTGGGCCAAGCAAGTTCTCTCAAGTATCAAAGGAGAAGATCAGGCCCAGGAAGAGGACATCTGAATTTGTCACTTGGCTCACAGAATAAGAAGAGGCAGCAGCTAAACTCTTTTAGGATTACAACCAGGGAATCATCCTATTCTGAACGCACAATGCATGTCAGATCTCCCCAGCACCACCCCTACCCACACAGGCATACACACACTTGATTCGTGAGCGGTCTTGAAAATTTGGTGGCAGAAACATTTGTCACACCCACAAGCTATAACTGAAAGAGGGTAATGGGAGAAAAGCCATCCATTTTGGCTTTATGCTAAATTCTCAGGTTTTGGCTTCATGCCAGCTCAGCCATCTTATAATAATAACAACTGGCTCTGGGCCAAGGCTTTTTAGAGTGAGAGAGCACACACACTGCTTTTTCTTTCTTCAAAAATATTTGTTAATAATCTCTATATTACTCATAATCTGTGTATGTTAATTAAATAAAAATATCTATTTTAACTTCCTTGCTAACAGAAAATTGGAGGTGAGGTCAAATTATTTGGAGCCCAGAATCAGTTTGGATTTCAAACATGAGACATCTCAGGGACTGTTTGTAGCTGACTTTCTGGTCAGGGCCCCTGCTACCCCCAGACCTGATGACAAACATTCACAGTTTGATCGTGGATAGCATGAAAACAAGAAAAAAGATGAAAAGCTACAATGAAAACCTACTGTTATATTGAACCATGTCTTGAACCTTGACCTGTTAGCCCTGAAGATACACTAAACTTTCTCTACAGGATATGGTAAACTTTGAGAGTACTGACTTTATGTAAAAGACAGAGTTGGGATGATGAGTAACATATCTTTCTAATTTTAGGATTAATCCAGTCAAGCTATATTCTTAATGGCAAGGGCTGAAAGAAAAGCAAAATTCCTCTAATTCAAACAAGTGTATAAGAACTGCCAAGTCTCACTTACTTAAACTCTATTAGCTCTGGTCTCTTTGTTGGTATTATTAATTATTATTATTATTATTATTAAACCCCCTAGAAATGACCTGCTGTGATTATATAAAAAGCCCCTCATGCATCTGAGATGCAACCGCAAATAATAATAGTAAGCATAAGCAAAGCAGAAATCATATTTCATGCCTTTTGAACATAAGATACAGCAAAAATGAAAATAACGTATACTGAAGAGGTTTCCATTAAGTTGCAGGAAGTACTCCCAATGTTAATGTAATGATGAATGAGCTTATTGGAAATTTTTATTAATGTCTTGCAACTTTTTCTTTTTTCAGATTAGCTAATATTTTATCTTCCTCCTGCAGGGCAAACGATGTTCCTGAAAGCTGCCCATGGAAGTCCCTCTCTTAGGTTTTTATAGCTACCTATTGTTATAATTTGTATTAGATATTAAATCAATTACTGCCCTGTGCTGACCTGCAGTAAACCTATCAAGAAGAGTGCTAGGTTTACCTCAAGAAAAGGGCGAAGTTCCGTTCATGCTGGACATGTACCCAAATCCCTGGATGTTCAACCGTGTTATCATTGATTTTCTTTAAGATTTTTTGTATCCAAAAGCTGCCTAACTGGGCTGCAAACCCTTCATGAACAATTTTTTTGTCTTCAGATTTCCAGCACCCCTTATTTCCTTTCTTTTACAGTATTCTTAGTCCTTCTACTTTGGGGGTTGTCACTAAGGGGATGATGATGTCACAGGAGGCATTCAGCACTTCACAATATTAGGTCTCTAGTCCTTGCCAAAATTGTAAGGAGTTGAAGACTCAGAAAAAGAAAATAAAACTTCATTTTCTGAAATTAGGCAGATACAAAGCAAGCTGAGCTTCAGCTGCCATGACACCTTCCTTTATTGTCATTTCATTCTCTTATTTATCACTCAAATTTTTTGGATCCTATCAGACATCATGAATGTCAAGATCACCGGAGTAGAGACTACTTTCTTTGTTATTCGTACAGTGTCTTGCACAATTGAGTTCTAAATCCTGATTAATCTGTACAAGTCAATGCACTATAGTAAAAACTACCAGCAATAGTAATAATGTAGTCTCATGAAGAGTAGAGTAGTTTCCAATTTCAAAAATGTTTATGTCACACTACTTACTGGTTAAATTTATACAAGCTTCTTGTTTCAAGTGGAGAAAATGAATCCATTTCCAGTGGTCAAACTGTACAATGAGTGTTTGCATTCTTCAGGTGTAATGACTGAGAAGCATGATGATAGTCTTTAAGATACGACTGCTGACAAATTTCATTTTGTGTAGTTTCTCTAGAAATCTCATTATTTTCATCTTTTCTGTTAAAACTTCAGCTGAAAGTCAGGCAGCAAGTCTCAGATGATGTATGCTAGCAAGTTTCATTTCCAGGTGAAACTGAATGCTTCACTCTAGCAGAAACCTCTCTGTTCTACAGACTGCAGGCCTGACTGTGACTACTTTGTGTGAAAGTTGGAGGACTTATAGGTTCCAATTAAAGATGCACATTAGAAGCTGGATTGCCACTTTATAATGTGTTTGATTAACTGCAGCAGAGGGAAGATGATGTGTAGTCTCTGATAAAGGTGCATTCAAAGGGGAAAGGTAGAGCCTAGGTGCCAGGCCCTCGAAGGCATAAAGTACAAAGTCTGCCCTGCAGAAGAGTATACTGGCTTGGCAAAGGCCTCTTGCACTCAAGCTTCAGAAAGCCTGAATTGCTCCTTGGGATGCTTGTAGAGGGGCAGCAACTGTGTCCAGGCTTCCTGGCACAGCTCCCACTGCAGTGTAAATTTAGAGAACCAGTTCTGAGAGAGCAGTGAGTGCACAGGGCTCTCCATGTAGAAACCGCAATTCCAGTGGTGGCTTGTGCTCATTATATAGTGTGAGATCACAAATAGAAGTTTTCACACTTGCCCATCTGCCACCAACTGACTCTAAAGAGCTGGTGAATCATACACTTAAAAGAGGGCGATTTTTTTCCTCGCTGCCATTGGAATGTGTTTTGAAATTGAATATGCACAGTACAAAAGCTGAATAACAAGGTTGTGCTGATCACACGAGACACTGTGTATAATGCTACAGACATGAAGGTCAGGGGTCTAGGACAAGACCATGGCCCTTAGTCACAGCATCAATGAAAGCTGATTCTTCCTTCCCCTTGGTGTCCCTTTCCATGTCTGAAGAGACTATTGAAAGAAAGATTTCTTTGAGAGGAGCCAGGGGAAGGAAAAAGGGGAGGGGGAGAGAGTTAAATAACATAAATATGGTGAAAAAATATTATTTTTGTGCTTGCATATGGTAGTTTTTTTCTCTATCTATATGCATACATTTTCCATTTGCTATTTGTAATTATGACTTTGGCTTTACAATGTATTCATCAGTGACACTGTGATCCTTTTGTTCTGCTGCATATTAAAATGGTTCAGAAGATAGATTCAAAAGGTCTCAGGTTCCCAAGAAGGAACATAATAGGAGTAACACATGGCAAGAACAGTTTCTGCTTTCTGCAAAACAGGAATAAATAAGGGAACGATTGCATTACACTTTGTGTTCAGTACTGTACTCTTTGTCAAAGTGTTAGACAGATTCTTATCCATTGCAAATGCTAGTTCTTAACCTGATTTACGTCTTGAAATAATTTTTAAGGTTCCCTGAGCTTACAATGTAAACCAGGCAGGATTTATAGAAAGATTATAAGCATATTCTGTTTGTGAAAAGCAATGTTAATGTGATCATTTTGGTCACTTAAAAAAAAAAAAAAAAAAAAAAAAAGAGGATGAAGGAATGTTTTTTGTTTTTCATTCCCACTTTAAAAGCAAATTTTCTTTGGCTGTGACTAATCTACACGAAGTACAACTGTATCCATTACCCATTGTAGTTTTGTGCAATATGTGACAGCTGTTTGACCCCGTCACTGAAGTCCCTCTTGCCGTGGAAAAGAGGCAGGAGTATGATGCAATGAAGATAAAACACCCTTTATTCAGACTGCTGGACAGAATCAGACTCCTTGGTTCTCTGGTTGCCAGAGAGACTGTGTATCTTATGCATCTGCATGTCATAGCAAAAATCTTCTCAACCTCTGACCTGTACAGCCCAGTTGTAGAAGGAAAGGAGTACACTACAGATGTCAGATCTTAGCTGCCTCAGGACTCAACTTTGCCTTTAGAGATGCTACCTGATTTTCTGGAAACATGACTCCAGCATCCAGGCTTAAGGAGAGATTCATTCACATTGCAAATGAGGAGCTACAAGCAAAGCTGCTTTGCACAGGCTCTGCAATGTGAGCAACATTCATTATCCCTATGATGTGTTCATATCTACCTCAGTCTGCTTTGTGCAGAGATGGTGGAATAGCCAAGTATTCACGCAAAATCAGAGTCTGACTGTTGCTTTTACAGTTTTCTCACATGAGCACATGACTAAGCAAAGCGGAGTCTCAATAACTCAGCTTACCCTCACGCTACTAGGTCCAGAAGGGGAGACAGTATTGCTAAATCAGTGTGACACTGAAGTTAATTAGCTCCATTAAGAAATATCAGCTGATGTATCAATAGAAGTTATCTGACCTGCTGGACCTTGTATCTTTGTACAAGACTGTGTTTAAAATGTACCAACTTATTCCATACTAGCTGGACTTCCTGTAAGTGCCTCTGAACTGCACTGTGGAGACAAGACTTTAGGACTGCCAGCCTTCAGTTTCTCATCCTTAAAACAGATACAGTTTTTCCTAACTATCATTTCCTGTGGGCCTAATTGCATTAAAAGCAGTGACAGCATGCCACTGCTCCATGTTAGTCATAATTTTCAGGAAATAATGAATACTCTGTCAATTATTTGTTCCTCCTTACCATACAAAAGCAAGTGATTCGTCCCACCCTTTCATTTTCCAGACCCTACAAAGCTGGAAGTAATGAAATCAAACAAGCTTAGATGCACTGCTCTTAAATGTTTCAGACTCCAAAATATTTAGCACATGACACATTTTAACAACATGGGCATACTTGCTGACTTCAGTAAGAGACCTTTAACTTAGTCATCTTTGTGGAGTTTGAAGATCGGGACCACATTTACCATCTAGCATTCATATTTTTGAACAGTGAAAAAAAGGTCAAAATATGTTTACTTAATTACTCTTTTGTACATCCTTTTGGAATATCACTGTTATGGATGTGTAAGAGAAATTAATGCTAACCATATACCACTGACATTATGGGTAAATAATTAGCGTTCTCTCAGTTGCTAGTAACTTGCTGTTATTCACTTGCATTATGAGTTTGTTTCCTCCAAAAGGAAATTTGGAAATATATATGAACATAGAATTACCAAGTAATTTTTAAAGCATTATTTCTGGTAGCCTCATTTGTGCTTTTTTTCTGCTGATACTACAGCTAACTAAGATGAAAAATACTTACCCAGTGTTCAGAGTTGTGAAGGGTAAAAGCCAGCTAACTAAACAATCTTCCTAATTTCCCCCTCCTCAGCCTCCTCTCTTCCTCACACATTCAGCTTCTTTTACCATCTTCTCTATCAGCCTTGCTCATACCTGCCCCTGAAACACTTGAACAAGAAAGAAAAATTGATATTAACCCTTCATCATTAAGACAAAAGTGATATCTTGGATGCACTCATATACTTACACTCAGACAAACTACACATAACCTGGAAAACGTGTAATTAGGTGACTGCAATCATTCCAAATAATCTCTTCTCTTCTCTCTCTTATAAATCAACTGTGCATTTCATATGTCTATATGTCTATATTTCATATGTCTATATTTCTACATTTTTTTATATGTCTATATGTATGTTTGAGGGAGAAGTTGGATATGGTGCTTTTGTGAGGATATTGCTCAAATCTCTTTTAGCTACAAGGTTCTGCCTTGCACAAAGGTAAGAGAAGGATGATCAGATAATTGGTGGCATTTTACCCCACTGAGACCCAGGTTTACTTCAGTTCTGCTCAGCTCTTTCTTGAAATAGGGAGTCGGAAGAGGCTGTTGCCACACAGTGGTGCTCAGCAACATCTCACCTCAGTGACTCCTGCAGGAACGCAGCGGGGGGCACTGTGCTTATGGTGCCTTGCTTGTAAAAAACTTAGCTCCTCCTCCAAACTCTGGAGCTCCTACAACACTTGCTGCTCAAAACACAACTGTTAACTGACAGAGGTGGCTTCATGACACTTGGGTATAGGACATAGTCCTTTGAGAACTTGCTCTGTGGCTTGCTCTGTGTATACACCAAGGTCTACATTCATTCTGCTTGTGCCCTCAAGTAAGCAGCACTGAGACTGAATGCAATGCAGATAGGAAGGATACAATGAACAAAGCTCATAATTTTGCTGGTACAACCACATTGTGTCCCAAAGTACAGTCAGAATAAATGCATTTCTGCACTTCACCTACCCTTTGTAAGTTTTTCTGATAGGTGAAAGCAGTGCCTATTTCTTCTAGAAAAAACATTTATCTGATGATTTGTCTTCTGCTTTTTTCTATGCATGTGGTTTAGCAATGTCACTGAGTCATACAACTCTTGCCTATGGCTACAACTTCCTGAAGGCTTTGCTATCATCAACCTATGTAGGACATTTCTTTGAATTGTCTTATGACTTTTGAAGGGGCAGGGGTAGGATTTTCACATTTGAAATAATTTTCCATACTGATACACTGATAGTATTTGAGTGTATATATGTTGAGTGATCTTTGCTGTAACCACAGTTGAAGCAGTTCTAAGAACCAGTAGGTAAGCATAAAGGGTACTATAAAGACTTTTTAATGTCTTTGAAATAGTGTGCCCCTCAAATGAGACATTTTGTAATTTTCTTACATAGAAATTATGATTTTGGGAAAGTATTGCCCAAAGTACAGTAAATGGTATCTTCTGTGTCCTCTAATCCCTCCAACTATGTAGGTCTTTCAATTTATGAAGAGAAATAAGGCCCACAGTCATTTGAGATGAGCATTCTGGGGTCTCCAGGAAGCCTTTAAAGGGAAGGCAAGGAAATAAAAAGCTGAGGGACAAAATTCATGCATATTTAACACTTCAACTCTTGATATCATGCATAATAACAATGTACTTCAGCAAAGGGGATATCACTTGGTTCAGCTGAATAGAGTGAGAGGTGGAAGTAGTTCTCTCACTATTAATAGGAGGAGCACAGAGTTGTGACAGAGGAAGTAAACTCAGGAATGCAACATGCAGAACAACATGCAAAGTGACAGAAAAAGTGCTGCCCCATCTGTCCTTCTTGCAGTTTGAACCTGGCCATCCTAGTGTGTATGGAGTTTGGAAACATTATATGCTAAATATTCTTTTAATCATGTGTACTGCCTAGAGAAACTGTTATGAAGGGCTTCTCATTACTGATATTTGGAGACGTTAGTGACAGAAATGACTGTGGGATGAGTAATAACTAAAAATATCCACTCAGACTGATTCAAACCAATATGAATTATGCCTGAGTCAATAATGAGTGTAAGATTAGGCATAGTGGACTTGATTTTCCTCTCACTTAAAACACTGAAAATTAAAACTGTTTCTCTAGATTACATATCACTACTAAAAGTAGGAGCACCTACTTTCTGTCTGTAAGACCCATATTAAAGAAGAAGCTCTGTATGGGAGTTAAAAATGGGTATATGTCCTAACTTTTGTCTCAAGGCATTAATCTCTGTGTGCTGCCACAGTCCTTTTAATTTATATGCACAATCTGTTCAGATAAAAAGCACTGTAAGATAGGGACTTTTCTCACTTAAAGTCTGTTCATATAGTACCCAACACATCTGCACTAGACGTACAAATGTGGAACATACATGTTACAGTGGGAGTGAATGCAAGGTCTTGAGGAAGACAGCTAAATAAGCATGAGCGGTCAATAAGCATATTACTTGGTTCTTTGCTTCCTGAATGAAACATATATATATATATGACTTTGGTTTCTTATCTTTTGGACACATTGGCTTTCTTTATTTTTGCCTTTGTTATTTCATCACAAATAGAAAGATCTTTCTTTTGCTGCAATCTCTGACATTATATGGTATTGTGATTAAAAGGATCATAACAGGATAAGCTAGAATACCACATTACCAGCCACTGCTGGCACAGGCTAAAAGGGAGCAAGATAGGACCTTTTTTGTTTGTTTAAAAAAAAAAAAAATCCTTAAAACTTAGATCATGACTTTTAAAGACATTTTTAAAGGTTTGTTTTGGTTTTTTTTTAACTTCTTTTAGTTGAACATATGTTGTTTGCTACAGAAAAGCAATTCCTTTTCATGTATCTTTAAAAGTTTTTTCCCCCTGCATATTATCTCTTTCAATTTTTTAAAACAATTACAGTTTTTAAAGTGCACTGATTGTCTAGATTTTTGAAGTTGAAAAACAACTGTGCTTTGACAAGTTGGTTTGATAAATTCCATTATAAGGTTGCTTACCCCCAAACCCCTCTTTTCCTAGTCATGCTATTTTAGAACAAAATTTTAAACAAACATCTTCCTGTCCATTCTAGTGATCGATCTAGGAGAGACACTGAGCATCAGTCTCAAATTCTGAGCATGAAAACAAAGGCAGAAGAAGGGCTAATGGATAGTGAACTAAGCCTGAGTCACAGCTCAGCTCCTCCCTGTGTGACCTTAGACCTTACCCCACTTCTTACTACTCCGCAAAATAGAGGTAGAAATACTTGACATTGCACAGAGGTATTGTGAGAGAGATAAACATCAAAGTCTGGGATGTGTTCAAACACTACAGAGATAGAGACAAGATAAGTACTGTAGAGAGAAATAACTCCATTGTATGACTGAAACCCCCAAACAACAGTGCTTTAATCTTTAGACTCACAGTTTAAATGAAGCTTTGTCATATCCCATTCTGTAGTTTTCATGAAGGTTTATTTCATTAAGTCTGTTGTAGTGACCATCTGGAGTCATCCAATTGCACAATACTTCTCCAGGCACTAATTAATTTCTGAAGTCCTGAGAACAAGGGCCCAAGCCTTATCGAAATCTGATCAATGTAAGACCTGAAGGATCAGGTTAGCTTGGCTGATACCAAACTCAGCCATGAGCTTGCTCTGTATCAAATTGCCATAGCTAAAGGTGTTACCAGGTACCCTCTAGGCTTTGAGTCCTCTGTTCATATATGTGCTTTACCAGTGGAAAATGCAGGGTAACATGACCTACATAAGCTGACTTTCAATGCAGGCTAAGGGCATGCATTCACTGATGATTCTTAAGCATTTAATATAGAAAGATCCCAACAATTAAACAGGTATGATTTGTGCGTACATAAGCTTTTTAGTTTTACCCTAACAGAGCTGCTAATAAAGAGTTAGCCAGTATTTCTTGCCATTTTCCTTCTGCTTGAAAACAGGCTTGTATGTTCATTCTCCTTTTCTCTAACTCACCCTTTTCTCCAGAAGCTCAAAAGGATAGGGAAGGATCAGGCCATCATATCACTGATCATTCTGTTAAGGTGGATTAAGCCTCTAGATTCCTCAAATCCCTTGTGTAACATGCAAGATCACCATCTCGAACAGCCTCTTAGCTGTGAAGACTATGGAGCCATACATAAGCCATAATAAAAAGAAGGAACGGTAGAAGATAAGTATCTGCTGCAGTAGCTTTATTTGCTTCAGATACAGCCCAGTTTAATAAGGAATTCAAAGGGGTTTCATGACATCAAATGGCAATAAAGACCATAAATAAGTTTGTATACAGGCAGTGAAATAAATTTATGGAACAATAAAATAAATAATCAATTTAAATAATTACTGTGTGAGCTAAAATCGCTGATCACAGTTGCATTCTAAAGGAATAAAAAAAAAAAATATTCACATGAGCCAATATTCACATGTTCAAGTTGTCTGCAGGATGATTTTCTTCTTTGCTTTCTTTCTTCCTTTCTTTCTCTTTATCTTTCTTTCTTTCTTTCTTTCTTTCTTTCTTTCTTTCTTTCTTTTTCTTTCTTTCTTTCTTTCTTTCTTTCTTTCT